>CAJUYH010010765.1:0-11832 GCA_910591685.1 Galerucella tenella
GAATACACACACAACTATTTTTAAACATTGCAAACTAATTTGTTACCAATCAGTACAAATAGAACTACATAAGTTTCCATTACATTGGAGCATAAAATGATGGCACAAACTGCGAAAAAATGTTCCACTTTGATGTTAATCCTATATTTAACTATGATCTCAATCAACAGGAGATAATTTTGTATAAACAGCACAAAGACATGAAGCAACCGATTATCATAGAAAAACTGTAACATATACATAAAAACCGATTAAATTATTTCCTTATTTTATATTTATTTTAAATAAAAATATACAAAACTTATAGATTATATTTTTTTTATATACATAATTGCTATAATTCTGTACACAACAGACTAGAAATAAGACACCCCCTTAATGTTATTTACAAGTTTTTCTATGACTTAACCAACAAACCTCATAATAGAAAAAGAAAAGTTCCAGAATGCTATAGTTATTACGTTGAAAATGCATGCTTGATACAATATTATAATTTAATATATTTTTAGTCAAAATTAGATCTAATGAATTTTACAATATCTAGAAAAAATTTCAATCGTGGTTTAAGAATTTTGATAAAAGTAGCGCCCCACTTTTTTATTCTGTTAAAAAATCTGTAATCCGCGAATCATGTTAATTTGACGGGTTACTCAAAGTTTACGAGCATACAGTTGTTTTCAATTTAAATTGCTAGATAATTATGTATAAAGCGAATAAAAATGTTTATCTTACATATCCGATGCTATTATCGCTAATTTGCTGACCCAAACATATATAAATTACAAGGTGGTAATCGATATCTAGCTTGTTTTTGACACAATGGCTTGGCAAATATTTATAAAATCAAAGGATCGCACTATCCTACTAAATTAGATGAGATCTGTTGATGGAAAGTTGCAGAAAGAACAAAATACTGTATAGAAGGAATCATTGAAAAAAACACCCTGTTAAACATCGGAAATCATGGGACAGTCCACAGTAGTCCAGAAATAATGGTATCCCAACAACATAGAGACGGACAGGAGACAGGAGGACAGGAGAAATAATCTGGTTCACTGATGGCTCCAAAAAAAAACATTGGGGCTGATATAGATGGACCTACACAGTGGGCCGAAATAAAAGAGTACATTTTTAATTGGAAATATTTCTTTTGTTTTTTGGGCGATTTTTTTCCTTTTTGCAGGGCTAATAACCTAACATGTCCTTAACATGACTGTAAATTTGGAAGCAAAAATAATGTACAGGGTCGGACTTACGAAAAAAATTATATAACAGTGCATTTGAGCTCGTTGCAAATTAAAACTGTCTTGGCTAAAATTACACTAATATGCTTTTTCGGTAGATAAACTATCCAGAACACTTCAGTAAAAAGGAAATTTTCGGACTCACGAAATACCATTTTTTTATTAAATAACATTTTAACAAATAACACATTTATGAAAACAGTTCAGTAACTTTGAAACTCAGAGTAAAATATTATGAATGTGGCTACCATTATTGTTTACCACTTCTTGAAGTCGTCTGCGTCATAAATTGATAGCCCCATTTATTGCACCCTGTTCAAAATTGTTCCAAGCAAACTGCATTCTTTCTTTGAGCTGCTCGATTGTTTCAAATTGTTGTCCCTCATACAAATTTTGTTCGAAAATCTAAAATCTACGATATGGATGGTCACAATCAACCAGACGGTGATCGATGAAACGTTAATGCTTGCGTAGGTATATGAACAAAATGGTGGGTAGCAATTTATTATTGAAAATAGCAATCATTTAACGAAGTTTCATTATAGTCAAGTCTTTACAAGTCGTCATCATTGTGGTGCATTCACTCCAAACTGCAAACGATGCTGCGAATCAAATACGGGGTGAACATTGCTTCTTTCCATAAACTACATGCTTTTATGAAAAGCACAAACAAAGGACATGAGCCTAAAAAGTCTTGGGTGTTTACAGAAGAGGAACTACGCAAATTTTTCGTAACAGCACCTGACGATACCTTTTTATTTTTGAAGGTTTGACAGTTTTCACAAAATGTTGTCAGTATAATATTTTTTATTGTTTCCAAGGTGACTTTATGGAGCACATGTGCTTTAATCGGCCTTTTAAGCACGCTTTTGCGTTTTTTTTATCAGCGATTATGATGCAGGTATAATAAAAAGCATATTAGTATAATTTTAGCTAAAACAGTTTTCATTTGCAGCGAGCTCATATGCACTATTATATAATTTTTTTTATAAGTCCGACCCTGTACATAATTTTTGCTTTCAAAATTACAGTCATGTTAAGGACATGTTAGGTTGTTAGCCCTGCTAAAAGAAAATAAATCGCCCTAAAAACAAAAAAAATATTTTCAATTAAATGATGTACTCCTTTATTTCGGCTCACAGTGTAGAAAAAGAATATTCTCTAATATAAGGGGATTGCAGGTAATGAAATGAAACAGTCAGTTAGAGAAGGTTCTAAAGAAGACTTCAGAAGTTTGGAACCGTTTTGTGGAATCACAAAGGATTGCATAAAAAGGTATATCGAGAACTGGCAAGATTCCCCTACTAATTGGCATTGCATGTAAACATACCTTTGAGTGTAAAATGTATTCCAGTTGCGTGCCCATGTTTTATTTTTGACAAAAGTAAACAAAATTTATGAGAATCTGATACATTGGATGTAAATAAAAAAATAGTATATTCCATTAACTTTTTGATGAAATTTGATTTATTCCCCATGAAACCTTCAAAAAACTTTAAGCTTAACAAGTGCTAGCGAAAGACAGATCTGACTATTGGAAAGATATAGTAGGGCTTAGACAATCAAATTTTCTTCTGCCTGAATGGGCACCTGAAAAAGCTCAAAATACAGGAGGAAAAAGAATGTAGATTTTGTGGCATGGCACATACTTTTGAATTGCACAACAATTCAGAATCCTGGCACACACCACCTGGGAGATTACTGGATGGAAGAGGGACATTTATCTAAGTTGAAGCCTGCAGATATCCTAAAATTGCTCCGGGAGCTAAAGGAGCTCCTCAGAGACTAAGTAGAAGATACATTTAACCAGTATTCCCTCCATCTACTCGAATGACATCCTTCATACCCATTATTATCCCTTGAATGAGGAATGACTCAACAAAATTATAACGGTAATCATCCATAGCACCTTCCATCAATAGCAGCCATTGGTACCAAAAATTATTGGATATTGCAAAGTATTTTTTATAATGCATATTTTCCACAAAAATATGCTAACTTTTTTTTGATTAATTTTGCGAAAGCATCAGCACCTGAGAGCCTTCTGTAAAGAAGGAAGACACTTACTTACATATTTATCTACAATATTTTTCAAAATTTCCTGAAATCCGTAAAAAATAAAAAATATCAAGCATCCAACACATTACTCTTAACACTTGGAACATTAAAATAAACTGGAATGTTTTTTATACATAGATATATCTATAAAACTATTAATAAATAATTTATTCTATAACAGTTGACATTTCCACCATGAAAATAGTCTAGGAATGTATTTATTAACATCTAAGTTGTATTTGAAACTGGCAAACAGTATTCAATTAACAAATTAACAGCCTCGAATTTCCATATATCTATATACATTTTAGGTTTTAATTTCGATTCAAGTTTCTTAATATTATACATGAATACAGTACATACTTGGCCGATTGGAAATGAAGTTTATTTGTTATTAATCACTATAGTTTGATATAAAGGCACGATCAGTATCCTAATAGCGGTGTATAATAAGGCGTTACGAGTAAGGCACACACAAAAATAAAATACTAGCAAAAACGTGAATTCACTTCAGCAATCGGCGCAATTAAAAACTTCCTAATAGCCTATTTAAAATGGACTAAGCATAAAATACATTAAACTTAGTAAAGACCATCAGAAAAACATTAATTTTCATCAACAATACATAGAACTTTTTTTGTGAAAAATGTAAAAAGTGGACGATCTTTCATCCAGTTATTTATTTTCATCTCCAACTATCGATGTACCTTCTCATCCTTCCATGGTTGTCTGCAATAATATTCAAATTGAGAAAGTGTGACATGGTATCACAAGTTACTTTTAATTTTGGCTCCCTCTTGCGTATTTCAAAATATGATTTTTCATTTGGAAACCTAGAGCTGTTACGAATATGAGATGTGGTAAAAAATAACACAAAATGAAGAAAAATAGCCAACCGAGCCTTGGTCATTCATGGCATTGCAATACGATGGTTTGACAGTCCTATATCTCGAAAACTATTTACATCACAAGTATGAAATTCAACAGATTCAAACTCTTTGCATTTTTGGGATGTCAAAGGTAAAATAACACCTTACAGAGTTTTTAAAAATCATAGGACAAAGACCGGTCACCAAGAAGCAACAAGTACTTCCCTGGCTATATGCCACGAAGGACATTCAATAATTTTTTAAAGTTAAACGGGGCTGTTATATCTGCATCTATTGATAGCACACTTGACAATTTATTTGCAGAAAACTGTAAAAAAGTAGATAATTGTAATTGGATGTGTTACAAAATATTCCTCAATTTTGGGTTGGTGAGAAATATCAACTTCAAAAACTAACCTTTTTTTTAAATCATGTTCCTTTATCACATATTCTGGAGTGGTGGGGGAGTGTTTCTGTTAGGAAGTATCCTAACAGAAGAAGAAAAAATAAATGCAGAGCTTAATAACAGAGAAAATAAATCAACAAGATTATATTATTCCTTAAATCGAACATTACTAAGCCATATATACATATTGATATGAACACAAAGTTGGAAATCCACAACAAAATCACAGTATCAACTATAACTTATGCCAGTGAGAACTGGGGTACTGCAGAAAAAGCATGAAACAAAAATAAACGCAATGAAAATGAAACATTTAAGGAAAATAGCAGATAAAACGAAAGGGAACAAAGTAACGAACGTAGAAATCAGAAGCATAACTAATCAAGACCCAATAATATCAAATATTAAAAAGAAACAATTGAAATTGTTTGGCCACCTAGTAGAATGAAGCAAGATGGAATAGCGAGAAATGTAATGGATATGGGAATATCAAGAAAAAGACAAAGATGAAGACCAAGGAGGAAATGGATAGACCAGATTGAAGAAGTTGGAAATAACAAAGAAAAAACATTGGGAGGGATGAGTGCATTAATATAGCCAGGGACAGAAAAGAATGGAAAAAATGGGGTACACGAAGAACTCCAATCCGACGCCTAAACTAAGAAGGTATAAGGATAAGAAGAAGATAGAAAGAAAGAAAGTTCACCAATAAAGAAATATTTTGTTTAAAATTCAATTATATTTTGTGAGATATTACGCCACCTAGCGGACAATTATTGACTCAAAAAGTCAAATTTTTAGTGCCGATTTTCTCATAGAAGGCTTTTCCCAAAATTTTAGGACATACAGTTTCGGAGATTTGGTACCTCGTTACACTTATTGAATCACCCGGTACATGCTGCTATAATATTTTCTGTCTCTCATCAAAATTAGTCGGGAAACGCTGAGTTTTCAAAAGTTTTATAAAAAAATGTTTTGAACACCGCAAAACGCCGAAGAATCTGAAGTTTGAAGTAAAAACTAACATAACCTAAAATACAAAACTTGCAGGAAGAGGTTTCGAAAAAGAAGTGATCTCTTTAAAATTAACGAATTGTCTGTTCTCATTAAACTTTGTAAATTTCTTCAAACTTGGTTGGCTATTGAAATATTGTGTTCCAACAAAACCAACAATAAAAACAAATCTGAAAAAACTGTAGAAAGACAGAAATGATTCTATTTTGTCATTTTGTATCGTGTATCACCCTTGACACTTTCATGAGAGAAACTTTTAATTATGTAAAAATGAATTATTTGTAATTATATTATATCCAATTATTTGACATGTAATCAGTACATAGTGTATAATTATTTAATGTCATTTTTTTGAAAATATTTTGTTCGTAATAGCATTATTGCTAAATAAACTATCTATCTATCCATCTATGAATCCGAGGAGCGGTTAGATAAAACCGACGTTTGATCTTTAAAGGAACCATTTTACATATTTTTGAGGTTATACCTAGCTTGAAGGAAACGGGTGTTTTGAACATGTTTCACTTTGTATTTGTTGTTTGGCTGAAGTGAACGCAAACACGACATAAACATAATAGGTATGATCCCAGAGCGATAAGACATAACTTATTTTCAAATAGATGAAATGTTAGGTTCTCAGTAGTATTTCATGTGCTTTGAATACCTGTGTGTTTGTGGAGCTATCCTAAGAGCACCTGGGCAGGTATCAGGTAAGAAAGATAACTAAAAATAAGAGTTACTTTACTTAAATTCAAATGTCTGATTTTTATATATGGTTTGTAGAATGATATTCTGGAGTAGTATCATAAGTGTCAGACACTTTCCATGGACCAGACGCTTTAAAGCTCCACAAACTCCGTAAACGTATAGTATTCATTATAGTTCGAATCTGTTGGAGCACATATCACTTAGTAATAGTTGCCTTGATAACATATTTGAAAGTCAGACATGTAAAAATAAAGTTCATTTATTCTTTTGCAGCTTTAATTAAGGCGTCTGACAAAAGTTTCGGTCCATGGAAAGTGTCTGACACTTATGATACTACTCTAGAATATTATTCTACAAAACATATATAAAAATCAGACATATAAATTTAAGTTAAGTAACTCTTATTTTTAGTTATCTTTTTCACCTGATACCTGCCCAGGTGCCCTTAGGATAGCTTCACAAACACACAGGTATTCAAAGCACACGAAATGCTACTGAGAACCCAACATTTCATCTATTTGAAAATAACTTATGTCTTATCGCTCTGGGATCTTGGACTATAACTGTCTGTTTAGTAGAAAACCGCAGAACGCTGAAGAATTTGGAGTTTGAAGTAAAAACTAACATTACCTAAAATACAAAACTTGCAGCAAAAGGTTTCGAAAAAGAAGTGATCTCTTTAAAATTAACAAAAAATTGTCTTTCAATATAACTTTTCTTATTAAACTTTGTGTCTTATACATTTTTCTCTCTAATAAAAATATCTTGTTGAACTTCATACTACCGGAAATTATGTACTGATGAAAATTTAAAACCAATTACTGAACTTGAATCGAAATTCCTAATTGGACAATTTTAGAAAATCTTTTATAAATAACATAAGGGTGTTCAACTACACATTATACCAAGATTTTTTAGGTAGTATGAATAAGTGACAAATGGGTAATCGAAACCTGTCCTTATCTTAATATCTTCAGATTAATAGAAGAAAATGGAAATAAAAATACACCATAATTATGCAACTTATATTGCAGATACGTCACTAGTATAAATGTGAAGTTGTGGATAGTCTTAGTTCATTGTTCTACGTTCTAGCTTGATCAGAACGAAAAAGTAATTATATAAGTAGTTCAATTGTTCAATTTGAAGTTTTTATTTGTGTGAGTGTCAGTGTGAAGTTGGATTTCAAAAAAGTAAACCAGAGTTACGCAATAAATTAAAAGGAAAAAGATGTCCACCGAAATTGTGAAAATCGAAAAATTGGAGTATCGAGCCATAATCAAGTACCTCTATTCAAAAGAGTTAAGGGGTAAGCAGATTTACGAAGATATGCTTAATACCATTGGTGATCAATGTCCTTCGTCCTCTCCAAGACCTAAGAAGTTTTGTGTCCAAAAATCTGCTGGAAAAGTTCTTGCTTCAGTTTTTTGGGACTGCCATGGAGTAATCATGATTGATTTTTTAGATAAGGGTAGAACAATAACCGGAGATTACTATTCGACATTACTGACCCCTCTACGGGAAAAAATTTAAGGGAAAAGACGCGAAAAGCTATCAAAGGATTTTTTCTTTTTGCAGGACAACGCCCCTGCACACAAATCTCATGTTGCCATGCAAAAAATTCGTGATTTTGGGTTTGAATTACTAGAACTCAACTGAAAAAAAGTTTAAAAGGTCGTAAATTTTCTTCCAACGAGGAGATGATAAAAGCTGTGGAGGTCTGGTTTGCAGAGCAAGAAGAAACATTTTTTTGAAAGGTCTAGAGACGTTGCAGGTTCGCTGTAATAAATATATCCAATTAAGAGGAGAATATGTTGAGTAATAAAATATTTTGAAATTGGAATTTTGTTTAGTTCTATAGTAGACTGAGAATTTTTCAATATACATATGTAGAATGTCAGTTTTTTTCAATTGTATCAAGTTATTAAGTAGACAAGTTTCACTGAGAAGTTGCCTAATACTTTTTGGCAACTGATATGCACGTCAAAATTTTTTGTTATATCCAATTTTTTTTGGGTTTATTTGGTAGGCGGAAAACAATTGTATGTCACACAAGAAGGAAACGCTTTGGCAGACCTTAAATATCATCTAATTTCTATATACTTGCGCTGCTGAAGCTCAGTTTCTGCGCTTGTAACACAATATACTGGCACGAGCGCGAGGTCAGCTGATAGTTAAGGACTACTGAAGAGATTCCTGCATGTGTGACACACAATATTGTCTTCCGCCTACCAAATAAACCAAATAGGAAAATATAACAAAAAACTTGGACATACACTGACGTATGATAAAAAAAATTAACGTTAAACGTCAAGATAATTTTAATATAAACAAAAGTGAAGCCATAAGAAAATTCAGTCACCCTAGCCTACAATTCTTCTTTACTTCTACAATTTTATTGAGTATACTAACTTATGATTATTTTGTTTCATGCCAAAATGTGCGCCTAGCTTCAATTTATACTAGTGACGTCAGAATGTAATTGTGTATAAAAAACAACACTATTCAATTTTAGGAAATATGGCGTTATGTGATTTGTTCCCTCTGAATCAAATATCTGTTATATATTATAATAATAATCAATTTTTAGTTGAACACCCTATAACACAAAAAGTTATATTCTTCCAATGTTTAATATTGATAATCATATTTGTACATATAACAAACAATTAGAATATGTTTAATTTCACACTTTAAATAGAAATATTTTTTAACAAAAAAAAACGTTTTTTATACTCTGAATTTTTATAAATTACAACACAAATTTACCAACTTTGAAGGAATCAGCTGCGATTCATTGAAATAATATTAAGTGCGAGAAAAACATGATATTTGAGAACCGCACAGATTTCCATAAAACAATTCAATTAATTGTTCTTTAATTACAGTTGAAATTAAGCAATTGTTAAGGAATGTTTAAATAGATTATTTTTGGCATAGTCATTACATTGACAATGCATGTCGGCTACTGAAAATATAAATCAGGATACAGACTATACCTAAATGGAAACAGTTAGACACGCAAAGAACAAAGGTAGACATAAACGCAGCACTACCACCGATAAAGTAAAAAGAATATTTGATGAAATATTGTGGAACCAACAGAAAGAGTGATTTAGCAAAGGATTGCTACATGGTCCGGACCCTGTGGATCGGGATGTATAAACAAGAGAAAATAAATTATTGGAAAAAAATCTTGGGAAAAGGAAAATTTCAAATGATAACTAGTGCGAAGAATACGAAGAAGAAGAAACTAATTAACACCTACTATATCACAGTCAAGCAGTGGAAGAGGTATTTAAAAAAGAGGGAAAATTTAAAAGGAGGAAAGGAATACTGGAAATACGTTAATAGAATGAACCACTCCAATATAAATGTATCTTACTGTGAAATACACTTAGTCCAAGATCCGAACTAGGGTCGTCCTTCACCGACGTGTCAACCAGATAAAAATAATATTTTATTGAATGAAATAATTTGATTATACAACCTTTTCCAAAATGGTTATGATTATTATTAATTAAAATTGTATTAATTTTTTCATTTCGTCGGCTTGTCTCCCAAACAAAACAAACTCTATAAGTATTTAATGTACACTGTGTTATTTATAAGATGTGACATAGGGATTCCTGTACAAAACTGTCAAAAGCGAGCTAAATACCAAATAGCGTTCATAAAAAATAATAACAGATTTGGAAAGGTCGTTGAAAAGTTCAAAAGTGCTTTTAAATTTCTTAAATTCGTTTTGGTTTGATGGAAAAATGGATAGTTATGTTTAAAAAAGTCGAACTCCATTTTCATACCACTTTCGAATACTTTCAACCGATTAGGAGATAACCAGCAGGGTAAGGGCTCGGAAAATTCAAAAGTTAAAGCCCAAGTATGGCGGTTCGATTCGCCGTTGTGGTGAAATTTTTTCCTTTTTGTTTTCAATTCTTTTTCACAATTTTTGTCTGAAAAACATTAAATTTAAAATAAAGCTCAGTTATTGGTTCCAAAAATTTATGTATTTATTTATCAATAATGTAAGGCGGAACTTTAATGACCGTTTGGTACACTGTTTAGCAGCAAACGGAGAACAATTTGAGTTTTCAATTAAATAAATAAATTTTTGGAACAAATAACTTTGCTTTATTTCAAATTTAATGTTTTTTAGACAAAAATTGTGAAAGAGAATTAAAAACAAAAAGAAAAAAATTTCGCTATAATTGCGAATCGAACCGCCATACTTAAGCTTTAACTCTTAAATTTCTCGAGCCTTTACCCTGCTGGTTACCTCCTGAGCGGTTGAAATTATTCGAAAGTGATATGAAAATGGAGTTCGACTTTTCCAAACATAACTATCCATTTTTTTTATTTAACCAGAGCGAATTCAAGAAAATTAAAAGTGCATTTGAACTTATTTTTCAACGACCTTTGCAAATCTGTTATTATTTTTCATGAACGCCATTTGGTAAAAAAGTTAGCTCGCATTTAACAGTTTTGTACAGGAGATTTTTTTTGTGCTCCAAACTGTTAAGAGAAATAAAATTATTATTACGAGTCTCTCCTATTAATTCAAGTACAGTGGACAGATCGAGACGTGAACGGTCAGAAGCACCGCCCACGAAATAATTTCACAGTTGACAAAGTTGTGCCTACAATGCCGAATATTTTGAAAAAATTTAAAGGAACAGGATATAGAGGAGGAACAGATTCTCTTCGGAAAGTAGTAAAATCAATGGGCTTTCGTTGGAGAAAAACAAAAAACCAACAGAAAAATTTTAATGGAAAAGTAAATCTCTGCATTTACCCCTTAGTCCGCATCATGGTATGTTTGCCTTTCTGTTTTCCGAATACTTTCTCTGTTTAACACTTACTGTGGCTTCACGCATCTCGAAGTTCTCCCACCGTTCACATCTCGATCTGTCCGCTGTAAGTATTTTGTACAGTTAGTGTCTTAAAATATTTGGCCCCTTCATTGGAATGAGTCTGAAGTAGAATTATTACTATTATACTTTGGTTTTCGGGTTTGTTAATAGATGGAGCTCTTAACTTCTGAGATTTCTGTATAAAAATCTCAATTTCAGAAATTTCCGGACTTACACGGTCTTGCTTCTCAGCCGACGATTAGTAAAATATTTTGGTAATGGGTCCTAATTAATTAAATTGACGAATGGAAAACTGTAGCTGTCTCAAATGAAATATATGGCTATTTTACACTTCTTAATTCACTAGTTTAATATCATAGGAACATTCAAATAATATATATCAAACAAATAAAAATAATAGTATTATCTGTACCAAACAATAATAATAAATCTATAAATGCATCTGTTTTGAAAATAAAGTTGAAAAGTATATAATTCTTCAATTTTTATTATTTACAAGTAAATTTATAACAGAAAAATGTGGGAAAGATAATTCGAATAAAACGTTTGTTTAGCCAATACGATCTAGCACCAGCTTGTTAATATATTTTTTTGACCAATTTAATTTCAACAAATCTTTATCCACTAATTTCCGTTTAATTATAATATACCTACAGATCACG
>CAJUYH010010766.1:0-11831 GCA_910591685.1 Galerucella tenella
AAAATGAAAATGATTTTGAAATATACGAAGAAATATATAATTTAGAGATTTATATGTGAGAAGTAATTAGGCATGAAACAACTGATGATGCAAATTAATTTTGTGGGAACATTAAGAGAAATGGAATCTACGTAATGGTAATTACTTATTTTAAATGAAGTATAATTTTCATGAAGAACAATTTGGGACCATTAAAAAAAATCCCTTTTTTGCTATTTCATGTCCCGGTGGATTACCCAAAGTTAACTTCTTGCTTCCACTCGAATCCTCTATGGATTTCTGTATTTCCAAGCTAACCTTCATTCAAAGCTACTATGAAATTTCGTGTTTTCTTGAAAAGAAACGCATTTGGTAGGCTTTTAAGAGCCCCCAACCCTCTATAGCATTCAAGAAATACTGCTTAATTTTGTCAATTATATGTTCAAATTTCAGCAATATTTGTAGATACATATATTTTATATAATTGCATAGATAGCATAGCTAAGATCCTGGTTACATCATTGTACTAGGCATCTTTAGCAGACTCAACAGTATTCTTACTAGATCCTGTCACTTTCTTCATTTGACCCCTTCTCTGGTGTAGTATATCTTTGGTCAGCGACTCCGAGGGTTTTTTGACCAGGTGTTCGGTGTGTCCTGGTTCGGGACCAGTAAACTCCATTTCGGACCCTATTCTGCCAAAACCCACGTACACGTTACCTTATTGTGGCTTGACATGGTTAAGAGTATTTGTAATCCGAACCCAGTCTGGATATGGTCTGCGGGCAAGCTAAGGATTTCAATGCTGCCTGACTGCCAGAGAGTAGGAGGATATTTTTACTTCGAAATCCTCTTCCAATATTCCCTTGCAGATGTCGATAGCATAGATCTTAGCTTCCTGAAGGATCCGAGTCAGTTTTGGATCCGTCACTGTACCACACAAGTACTCCACCTCAAGTTTCCATCCCACTTTAGTTTAGTTGGATATTGTCTAGTTGTTTGTCAATGATTTTTGGAAGACATGTTTCAAGAAGCCTGTATGTAATTACATCTGCTGGTTTCTTTGCACTACTTCCCATTACAATCCTGCCTATAGATGCAGCCATTCTTGCTTTCGTTTTGACATGCAGAGTAGAAGGTGGAAAATTGAGAATGGCTTCCAATGTCGGGTTGCTTCTCGTCTTACCCATTATGCACACACAAACAACATTATGGAGATTTGTTTCTTCCCGGCTCCTTCAGGCTTTATGCATTTTCAAGCTAACCTTTATTCATAGTTTAATCACAGAGTGGTTTAATGATGATATAGAATTTCGTGTTTTTTTGAAAACCTGAGATACATTGTATGCGTTTTATAGTACTTTTGATAACCTCCTTATTTCTTTTTCCAAATTTTATCAGTATTTGTAGCTCAATCTATTTCATACTGCTGTATAGATTTTATAGATAAAACTGCCAAATATATTAAAGTAATATATTTCACATTTATCATTTGATATTATAAATAGATCTTTGAATAAAAATAATTGGTGAACAAGGTACTATTGTTTATACTATCAGCAATTGGGTCGCAGAGTTTATTTTTAATTTTATGCATGACATTATTTTTAATGATAAACTATAGGTACAGATAACCAATGTCACTGACCATAATAATTATGGATACTGGTAGGAGCATGAAAATTGTAGTTATTACAGAACGATTATTTAAATATTTTTTATGGAAAATCAAGACCGGATCTAAATATAGGTACAGAGTGAGTTTTATCTATGGAACGACTCAATTATGACGGAAACAGCTTACATGATTTTTATATGGTAGATCCTATGGTAATATTATCATTGTTGTCAAATTGTCAGTTTTTCTGAATATATTATTAACTTTTTTATATTAAATGTATCATTCTATTTTTTAATTCCTTAAGAAATACTATTCTTTTGAAATATTAAAATTCATTTCATCATATTTCCAAAAAAAAAAAACGAAAAATCTGACAAAAATGTAAATTAATCCAAAATTAATCATAATCATATGAGGCGTTTTTGTTATAATTATGAGTTCCATACTTATATCATGCCTAGTAGACCATTTGGTTTGTCGTCAACTCTCTTCCACTTTACTATATCTTTAGGCTTTTTTCCTCCAGTCTTGGAGTTCCACCTTTTTTGAATATTTCTTTACATTTACATCCTCTTCTTTTTCTCCCCCTATTTATCATCTTTTTAGATATTCCACGAGGTTGCATAAAAATATCTGACTGCATAGTAACTTGAAACCCAGATTTTATCCCACACATCCTGTACGGCCTTACTGCTGAAAATAATTATTCTAATGACAAATGAACTATGTGCCAAAACAGAAGCACAGCAAACTCCTGGTCAAAATTACTTTAGTTTTTTCGTATATAAAATACTACACAACGAATAATATTTTCCCAATTTCCGTGTTTTTGTTTTTCGAAGACTTCTTTTGATAAATTGTCTTATGAAATACTTTGGAAGTTACCATAACCTTTTGCTATTTGCGTCGTTAGCTGTTTCATTTCATGATTGTTTGGCATGTTCAGTAATATTCTGTAATTCGAATGGAAATGAGTCGAATCAAATAGAAGTCAAATCAGAAGTAAGCTTTTAATTATTTTTTTTTCTGTTAAAAAGGAGAAGAATTTTGTTAGGGATATTTTATTTGGAGATAAGATTCAGAAGGAATTGAAATGTTATGTATTTCCCATAACTTTATTCACGGATGGCCCAAAAAGTAATGAAAGTATCTAGCATTCCGATTTCTCAAGATTTCGATTAGAGACCTCCATATTATCTACTTGAGTTACATAATATGGCCGATTATCCGCCGTAACAATGTTTTTAATTTTTTATATTTCAGAAATGTTTTTGTGTGTGCTTGAGTGAATATTTTCCTAAAACTTCCAGTGAATTCTAAAACTATTTTCGCGTAGTGGTTGAGTGAAAATGTCGATATGGTGCTGCAAAATACTTCATTGAATGTGACAAGCGGATGTCAACGTAGATTTTCTACGAATAATAATAATATTGATAATGTGGTTGGAGCTGAACCACCTCAAGCACCAGTACGAGGAAAATTAAGGTAATTTTTTTAAATTCTTTCACCTTCTTTTTGCGATAATCAGAGAAAATGAAATTCTATGCAAAATTTAGTAATTAATTTTTATTGCTTCATTCGATAAGATTTTATAAAAAAAATTCTCGCCGTTTTCGATTTTTTTTTATCTAAACAAAACTATCAAAGATAGGGAAAGGAACTTCTCAAATAGTCTACGACTGGTGCTTTAGTAGGATGTTACAAAGTTAGTAATATAAATTCACAGGACCAAAATGATATAAAAATGTTGCTGTGGAATAGGCCCCGAAATAGGCCGATTAGCCATCTTATCAAATACAATATGCGTGGTAAAGTACTACAGTTAGCCTAGTACACAAAATATCCGTAAAATGCCGAAAATAATACAAAAAACTTGGGAATTTGAAATTGAGAATTTAAAGGGGTTGTGAATAACATGAAATAGTTATTTAGGTATGTAAGAGCGAAAAGTGAGGCATTACTGTTCGAAAGCAATGCTTGAGAAGCATTTCAGCGATTTATTAGATTGTAAAAGATTTTCAGAAGACAAAAACACTCGCTAGCCAGGTTGCTCTATGATGTTACTGCCACTGTCACTGTCAATACAATTGTTTGTAGTATCAGTTGTTATGGGCAACGAGCGATTTGCAATTTTTTACGCTCGGCGAGCGTAAAGTAACTCTCCTCAAGAAACGTCAACTTTTCGTTGTAAATGACAAACGAAAAAGCCTACTTTTCAATGTGATTGTAGAAAAAAAACTTTACGATGCTAGGCATGCAATTTTCCGGTAAATCAAGTAAATTTTTATTTTTTTGCTTTTTCACTCTAGTTGTTTAAATAATGAAATTACAGGAAAATGTTTGCATCAAAAATTGTGGCTAATACATGTATCTACAAAATTTGTCTAAACATTTTTTTTGTATCTGCATTATTTTTCAAAATATACGAAATCTCCCTAGTAGTATTTTTGAACATCAATTTTCATGTTTCTAATTTCACGATAGTAAAAAAACAATGACATTTAGAAAAACATTTTTCCTATGGAATGTGTTCTAAAATGGGGTATCCACAAATACATTGAAAAAATGAAATGTATTATCATCAATTGTCCACGTAAATCTCTACTAAAAAGTCTTTTTTTTCACCAAATTCCTCTAATTAACATTAATAAATTTGAAAATTAAATTACATAGCATAGCGTATTTCAAATATTATGGCGTAATCTTAAAATTTTAATTGAAACTTTTTTTCGTATCTGCATTTATCACAAAGGTACATACGATTTTCCACGTGTACCTACCTTCATTGAACAATCATTTTTTTGACCCCACTTCATTTTCATTATTATTTATTATTATTCTGCAATTTCATTATCTATACAATAAGAGTGAAAAAACCAAAAAAATGTACTCAACGATTTTCCGGAAAATTGCATGCCTAAAAAGTAAACACAGCCCTTTTAAATACTCAATTTTGAATTTTCATGTTTTTTGTATTCTTTGTGAGGTTTTATGTGTACTTTGACTAGGCTAAATATCAATATTTTTGAAAAGAGGAAAATATCTCAGGAAAAATAAGCTTAATCTCAATTGCCATTTAAAATGATTTTAAACGGTGAAGACGAAAAATTTTGACGAGTACCTAAAAAAATCCGGATCACAATCCCATTAATCTTTCTAATATTTTATTAATTTCAAATATACTTATTCGCAACTCCCTTTCATTTCTCGGAATTGGCGCTATAACTTTATTAAATAATTATGTTACCTTTATTGTGTTGGAAGATGAGACATTATCCTTAAATCTATAGAAATTGAAACTCCTACGTAAACGACCAATATATCAACGCCACAATAAATTTACAGGAAAGGTTCAATTCTTTTCTTTTATTGTTGCATAAACTGTAACATTAATGACTAAACAACAAATAAACATTATTGTTCGAATAAATTAAATTACTTTTAAAAAAGATTACTTCCCACGTTCGAAATAATACATTTTCAGTAAAATAAAATTATACATTTATAAATAGTCCGAAAGAATTAGTTGTTATACTTATAGTTTACTAACTTATCTGTAGCTTTGAAAGGAATGCGGCTGAAATCATTTTATGTTGCCACGTTTAACTATGGAAAATCTCAAGTGCTAAGTATGTAGTGATAATAATTAGAAAATAGACTTGTGATTATCAACATTATATCAATAATGATAAGGACTAGATCTTTAATCTGATAGTTTCATTGGTTTTTGTCTATAAACATTTTTTTCTCCCCTTCTCCTTTTCCTCCTCCTCCGTCTTCACCTTCTTTTTCTTCTTCTACATCCTTTTCTTCTTCTCCATCTTCTTCTCCTTCTTTTTCTTCTTCTTCATCTTCTCCTCCATCTTCTTTTTCTGCATTTTCAGGTGTTGGTCAAGGATTCCGAATCCTTTAATCTTTTTATTAAATCTAGAGTTTTTCCTTTCTCTTATCCCCAATCTCCTTTATTTGGTCTACACACTTTCTTCTCGGTGTACTCCTTTTTCAGTGGATATTTCGTCCCGCTTCCAAAAGTCCAAAATAATTGTCGACAGTACAATTAAACCTGTTGCAAAATATAGCGAAGGTAGGGTAGATAAAGTAATCGTTAAGTTTTATAAACAAATTAGATATATCGACACCTAATTCTACTGTACTATTCTATTAATCATGAATCGTAATCAAGCTTTTGCAAAGAGGTGTGTCCCGAACGCCCCACTTTCTATTTCCAATTTTTCGAAGATAAGCCAGATATTCGTTTTGATATTATTGCCATAATTATTAATGGCGTATTTGTACTCGGTGTTAAGGATTATTTATTACTACAGCTAATATTATAACCAGTCGTTCTAAACAATAATTTCTAGACAAAAAAAAATTATAAAATTTATATATGTGACTGGAACTAAACGGATTATATCTTAGCCTTTACATTTCCGTAGAAATGATTAGCGCTCCATCTTGGAGCTCTTAGATTCCTTTATTGCGGTGAATCACTCCGCCTTGTTATCTGAGATCTCTTCTTCTTCATAGTTTTCTGTTTTTTTTGCCTTGTCTACAATTTCTCTCCACTTCTTTCTGTCCTGGCACAGTTTATTCCAGTTTCTAATATCAAGAGTTCTAATGTCTTCGATTATTTGATTCCCCCATTTTTCTTTTGGCCTTCCCCTTGGTCTTGTTGTTTGTGGTGTCCATGTAGTGATATTTCTTATTAGCTCCTCTGGTTGTCTGCGGTGAATGTGTCCCCACCACCGTAGTCTTTGGGCTTTAATTACATTAACGATATCTTCTCCTTCTCCTTCTAGAATATCTTCAATCTCAATATTGTATAGGCTCCTGTACTGATCGTTGTCTATTCTATTGGGGCCGTTGATTCTTCGTATGATTTTCCTTTCGAATATTTTTAGTTTTTCTATGTCCTTGGCTGTAAGGCACATGGCTTCCGCTGCATATGTTACAATTGGGCGTATTGACGCTTTATATACTTTCAGCCTTGTTTGTTTACTCAAATTTCCATCTTTCAGTATTTTTTTGTACTTCCAAAACATCTTATTGCCCATCAGTATTCGCTGGGTTATTTCCTCGCTTCGATTGTTATTGCTGGTAATAATTACCCCTAGGTATTTAAAGACTGACACTTTTTCGAAACAATATTCCCCTATTCTTATCTCTTTTATGTTCGGTTTCTCTTCGTTAATTTGTAATCCTCTTTTCCCTGCTTCTCTGATGAGAGTTAACAATGCGTTTTCCATGTTTCTCTTGTCTGTTGCCATTAACGCTATATCATCGGCATATGCTACTACCTGCGTCGAAGCTTGCGCAATTGTTCGAACTAAACGGATAACTCGCCTTAAATATTGCTCAATGTAAGTTATCACAAACCTACGGAAATATAAAAATATATAAAAATCAATTGCTGTTCGTTTGTCTCACTAAAACTCAAGAACGGATAAAACTATTTAGCAGATTTTGGTTTTGAAATGTTTGTCATCGTCCATGGAATAATTGAACGGTGAGAAAATATGGAAAAATGGTAAAAGATGGTAAAAAAAAACTGTTTCATTGGACATAAGACACATTCATAATAAAAACAAATTGGTTTGCCCGAGAAATTGGAAGACAATTCAGGAGAGAAGAATACATAATATAAGATTGCGAAAAAGCTTTTCGAACTGTGCGGATTACACAAGTACGACAAGGAAAATATGAAAAAAAACAGCTTGAAAGAGAGAGAGAGAATAATTATGTGCTGTTATCGAAGGCGTGTACTTAGTTCCAGAGGCTGTCCCCCTATTTTAACTGCTGTTGTCAGAAGCGCAGATCAATTTGTACGAAGGATATTTTTGTCTCGTTATCGTTGACTTTTTTTCGAATTCATGCACTATTAGGTAAAACTAAACACTTTTATCCGGCAACATTGACTTTTACAGAGATAATTCACTAGTTGGTGGTATTCAGTATGTTCCCAGCATGGAAGGAGTGAGGGTTTTGAAGAAATAAAAAAATCCAATCTTAAAATTCATTTTTGTCAACCTGATCGTTTCTGACCAAGTTAACAATTAATTTCTAACTACAATATGATATTATCTTAGCCATTGTAACTTGAAAATAAAACATTGTTTCTTGAGAGAACCATAATTAATGAACTAAAAATCCCTTCCATTAATAAATTGAATTGAAAAAATAAAATAGGTAGGTAGGTACCTACACCTATTCTAAACATAAAATATAAACTTCTTGAAAAAGTTAAAATAAAAATCCATTCTGAAGGTAAACATAATTTTAATGATATGAGTGCTCAAATAAACCACCTTGCTGTGCCAGACAATAACTAAATCTGTGATAAAGATTTGATCTCTTATCTCTGAGATTATTTGGCGTAATGACAGCGCACAATTATTCTTTCTCTCTCTTTCAAGCTGTTTTTCTCATATTTTCCTTTTCGCGATTGTTTAATTCGCACGGTTCGAAAAGCTTTTTCGCAATCTGTATATAGTACTTCATACAGTCGAGAATTGTGTGGAGGGAAGACCAACTCGTACAAGTAAATAGCGGCAGGCTGCAATTGCGCGCACAGGCGTTGGTCGTTCGCTCTAGTCTTGGGCTACATGAAGCCCACATTTCTGGAGGAAATCTCTCAGATTCAGAAATGTAATTGTCCGTTAAATAATCGCAGTTTGATTCCTGTATTTATACTGTCTCCAAACAATAATAATTTACAAAATGTCATTAAGAATTTATTTATACATCCTAATGTTGGATAAGTTTCCTAAACATGCCTTAATCCGTTTCGCGCAATTACAACATCCGTCTTCAGAGCAAATTTCAGTACCCCAGGAGGTATTTGACAGCTGCGCGCAATCGCAAGGACCCCGCGCTTTTCTTATGACAAAGTGGCGTTCCGTCAACTGGTCATAGTAAGATTATAAAATCTTTTCAGCTCATTTACTATTTCAACCTTATTACAAAACAAGATAAATTAAACATTTTGACGGATCTAATTA
Source organism: Galerucella tenella (assembly GCA_910591685.1). NCBI lineage: Eukaryota > Metazoa > Arthropoda > Insecta > Coleoptera > Chrysomelidae > Galerucella > Galerucella tenella. The sequence goes on from CAJUYH010010766.1 coordinate 8,602, forward strand.
TAAAATACAGGGTGATTAAGAAAAAGTGTATTTTCTCTAATTTTTGTCGGTTTAATAACAAGATGTATGTGCAAATCACCCTGTATTTTGAGAAAAGTACTAATATCTAGGTAACCAATACGTTTTAAACATCGTAAACTAATTTTAAAATACATGGTGTAGGTAACTTATTTATTTCATATAGAAAAAAAATAATTTCAGGTTGCATTAAGAATCATCCTCTAGAACTAGTATATTTGATGCCAGAACATTGAATATAAAGTTACTTTTAATTTCTGATCTTGTTTTCATTCAATATAAGAATTTCTTAGAATTCCAAAAAATCGTCCTCTTATAATTGAGTCCAACCCTGAATATTTTAATATTTTAATGGTATATATTAATGGTACCATCAATTAAAAATGCATATTTATTTGTTAATATTAAAATTACGTGGTCACGGAAAACAAGGATTTTTCAACTTTAATACCCTGTATATCGGAAACTAGTCATAGGATTGAATTGATCCTATGGACACTTTTGGTCAGGAAGTCGAGTACAACATCATATCCAAAATTTATAACATTTGACGGAACGCCACTTTGTCATAAGAAAAGCGCGGGGTCCTTTACGGGTAAAGAGGAGTCACTCGACTGGCATTGACACGGTGAGAGTACTCTACTGGAATACACAAGAAGAGTACTAAAAGTAAGTAGGTACTCGGATTTAGCACTCGTGTTGCAAAAGCTCGTGCTATGCCCAGTTGACCTATTCAATAAATATTTGATGATCATTTCTGGACCAGCTCACCTTCGTTCGAATCGCCATTGTCATGTTACAGTCATTCATCCAAACTTCTCTCTCTCTCTATTGTTATGAGATTAGGATGACACTTCTTTAGGACCAATTTGTGAAGAGTAAGTATAGTACATTCAATAGCCTTCTTGGTGTGCGTCATCGTTTGTGATGTATATCCGGGTTTTGGGCATGTCGTGTGTTTTATTTGCTTTTTGACATAAATCTAACCTTGAATTTGATAAATAAATCGTATTCAGTCAAATTCGAAAAGGCTATGAAATTAATAATTACCATCTTCTTTTTCTAACCGAAAATACTTGAGAACTTTCAAATGCTGATATTTTTCCGTGTATCTAGGCATATTGTATTATTTAAATAAATATAACAATATAACATATATAACAGTTTTTTAAGTCAAAGATTAGGGTTAACGTTTGTAATACATTTAAACGGTTCATTATTGTGATATTTTGATTAGGATCAATCAGAGACCTGCCTTTTTTCCATTTCTTCCAACGTAATGTGTTAAAAGGACATTAAAAATCGATGACGCACACTAAAAAGGTTATTATATGAACTCCAGACAATTTTTCGATACTACCTAAGTTTTCCATTCTGTTTTACGATTCCTGTAACAATACAATTCAATAAACCTGGCATTGCTGCTGGTGGTATATGTTGCTGCTATACAAAGTACATGGTAATTTCCTCGTAAATTTTTTCAATTCTGTGTAGGTATGTTCATTTACTCTTATTTTTTTTAATCTTCAAACTACAAGCAATATTGTATGACCTTTGATGCGGTTCTTGTGAATGATTACACTCACGATGTCAAGTACACATGTTTTGAATGAGTTGGACGCAGGAAGCTTCAGCAATCAGTGAAGCACTACATATACATATATTTTATTAATACGGAATTTAGTTCAAGACACACGTTTGTTATTTTCATTAAATAAAGTATAGATAGATGGTTGATATAGGATTATGAAACGTATCTGTTAGAAAATCTTCATTGATACTCTTATACAGTACGAGGAAGGAACTCTGGTCATATGAAATATTAACATGTTCTATAAGTGTTGCAAGAGAATCGCATCTAATTAAATGTCCGTGAATGTCTAAGTTTTTTGTAACATTTTACTATTTTTTGGTTTATTCGGTGAGCAAAAACAGTTGTGTGTCACACATGCAGGAAACGCTTTAGTAGCCCTCAACCCTCGCTTCGCTACGCTTACCCGTGCATCTAATAGTCTTGTACTGCTTATTTTCTTAATTTCTTTGGATCATGACTGATAACTTCTCTAACGTATATACGTCTATGGCAGTGATACTGAGAGTAAAGTGGCCAGAAGTCAAGCTGGAAGGCATTTAAGTGCTGAATTACAGTGCCAGTGCCAGTGCCAATTTGTGACAAAATTTAACTGTAATTTAGCTAGAGCTGGAATAGTGAAAAATTAACAGGTCTTAAAATGACAACTCAGCTTGCTGAAAACTTGACAGTTTTTTGATAGTGGGTAGTTGACGCCATCAGCGTTCTTTTGAATTAACTGCACAAGAAATTAAAAAAGTCACTGACTCAAACTATCCTCGTATCCTAGCATCCTTTTGTCGTGAACTATTGGCTTTTTTGTTAAATAATAAAAAAGATCATGGATATTGTATAGTACCCACATTACAGCATCTAAATATTTATTTACCTATTAGCCATTGGCGATATTATCATTACCGGAAAGCTATAATTTTATACAACTGTTGTCCTTGAAGAAATATTACACCAGTTTACCGTGTGTTTGCTGTTATTATCTTCAAGAATATAGGAGGTTTGTTGCAGTATCATTGTCGTTCCGTAAAAATGTTTAATTTATGATTGTTAATCTATCTAATAAATAAGATTAAAACGATAAAAAAAGTTTGCATCGAACGTTTTAAAAGAGGCTTTGCCATATGCCGTTTCGAAATGAAAGAAGTTGAACAAAGTTTTATTAATTTCAAAGGGCCCATAATACAAAGTAGCAACTTCAAGAAAGTAGCGTAAATTTACAATGATTGTATTTAAAAATTACGCATTTAAGTTATTTTTTATCCATACATCCGGAATCCTAAATTGAGTCATCCTGATCTGTAAACAATAGTAGTCATCCTAATCTGCAAAGAATAATAGTCATCCTTCTCTGCGAAGAATAGTAGTCATCCTTATCTGCAAACAATAGTAGTCATAATCTGCAAACAATTATAGTCATCCTTATCTACAAAGAATAGTAGTCATCCTTGTCTGCAAACAATAGTAGTCATCCTTATCTGCGAAGAACAGTAGTCATTGTTATCTGCAAACAATAGTAATTATCCTTATATAGTTGTCATCCTTATCTGCAAGCATTAGTAGACATCCTTATCTGCAAACATTAGTAGTCATCCTTATCTGCAAACAATAGTAGTCATCCTTATCTGCA
>CAJUYH010010768.1:0-11830 GCA_910591685.1 Galerucella tenella
TGTTATTATTGTAGATATTTTGATCTAAGTGTAATAATGAATTATGTGTTTTGCGGCACTTTGTACATTTTTGCGACTTACATTTCCACGATGGATGATTTGAACGCAAACAATTTAGGCAAAGTTTTAATCGTTTAACAGCAGCAATTCGACCTTCTATGTTTAATTTCAAGAATCCTTCACAATAATATACCTATTAAATGATTTTGTTTACAATAAAAACACTGATTTTTATTTGAATCGGTTGTAGCGAAACTATTACTCGTATGCCTTTTGTTAAGGTTTTGATTTACAAATTTAGTTTTGTCATTTTTGTTCGCTTCAAGTTTTTCTAATACTTCACATTTGGATTTTAAAAATGTATTTAAATCAGCCATGTCTGGTAATTCATGTTTATAATTATATGATTCCCAGTCCCGTCTTGTGATTGAATCGAATTTATTACTGATAATATAAATTATGAGACGATCCCAATCATCTGTTTTTTCACCTAATGTTTTCAATGATCTCATATGTTTTATAACATTGTCATATAAATTACGTAAATCTGTATATGATTCTTTAGGTACATTAGGGTGCTCAAATATTGCTTTGATATGGTTATGAATCATTAATTTCTTGTTTTCAAACCTGTCAATAAGTAACTGCCAGGCGTGCGGATAATTTGCGGAAGATACTTCAATTGATTTGATAACGTGTATTGCATCCTTTTCTAATGCCGATCTAAGATAATAAAATTTCTGAATGGCAGATAATGACTCGTTGTTCAACTAGAGCTGTGAAACTGTCTTTAAATTCTAGCCAGTTACTGTAGTTGCCATCAAAATTAGGTAATTTTATTGTCGGTAATTTAATCATTGATTGAGAATTTATATTAGCTTTGTTCGCGGGTCTGATTACGAACTAATTCAGGGACTGATCGCATGCGCATTTTCAAAATTGTCGGTCGCGGTTTGCTCAGTTCTGAATTTTTAGTAATAGTTCTGTGTTCGCGGGTCACAGTGATTCAGTAAATTATTGATTCGTAATCAGTCCTAGCAGTTCTCTGATTTTGGTAAGGACTGAAAGTTCAGTTCGGCCGCTCATGCGCAAATGATCAATATGTTAGTTGTTTCATTCATTATCTTATTTTAGTTGTTTCACTTGTTTATTGCATAGACCACGTTTATTGTTTGCTTTGTTGTGTTTGTTGTTAAAATAACAATAAATTACACATATATTCAATTATTTACCTCTTTCTGCTTCGCAAATTTTGAATAAATATTTTCTTTAAAAATTAAAATCTGTATACAACACAAAGAAAAGGGACAAAGCGAATCACAGTGAAGGGAATGGCGAAAAAAGTTACAGTTAGCTGTCAGAAGTGTGGTGTTTTGTTTTCTTCAAGTCCTGAAAGGTAATCACACAGGGTGATCTGTGGTTCTCTAAGACCTAAGATCGTTCGCGGTATACTTGGACTATTTGCTGGTTCGGAACTAAGCATGCGCTCTAGACAATGTACAGTTAATTCCAGACTGATTCGGAATCGGTTCGGATTGTGACCCGCGAACATAGCTATTGTTAGTTCTAATAGAGCTTGCTTCGGACTGAATCCCAGGGCTTTCATTTAATTTTATTTCCTCAAACTTTCTACATACACTATTTATATCTGCGACTACCGTAAAATACAAATTTTCAAATTGTCCTCTTTCGGTTGCACTAGTTTCAGCCTCTGAGGGAGCTAATATTTCAATTCTAGTTTGAATTTCATTAAATTCGTCCCAAACGGACTCAACTTTTGCTACCCTTTTATTTAATTGTGAAATAGTTTTGTCATCTAGACATTCTTTATTTAAACCGTCAAAAAAGGTTTTTAATCTTGTAACACTACCTTTTGCAATACCCCTTTTTATTTTCAAGGCTGATAATGACTCTTCTGTACGATGTTCTGACATTTTACTTTAATTAATTCGAACTGAATGTGAAATATAAAATAAGGAAGGAAAGAAAGACTTACTTTTAGGACTGAAGGACACTTTACTTTTAGGACTGAAGGGCACTGCTGGATTGTTTTCCCCGCCTAATCACTTGTGTTACTGTAGACTGTGTGGACTGTAGTTTTTTTTATTTCACACGTCGAAATGATATTACACAAATTCAGGTTTAATCATAAATTATAAATGTTGTTTTAACATTGCCAGTAAATAGATATTATTGATTTATTGTTCAAGCGTTTTCAGAAGAATGAGCCGGCTTTTTTCTAACGTCTCTCCTCCCGCCAGAGGAGCGGTTTCAACCGTTTATTAGCGGTGTTGTCACGTTGCACTCAACAAACCCGATTTCAGTTAAAATCCGAATTTCCTAGGAAAATCTAGTTTTAACTATCGCTCACAGTCAATTCTAGTTTTAACTAGCCTAACTAGTTAAAACTAGAATTGTCTAATAGTTTCAGTAAAATCTAAACATTTCAAGAATATTAAATTCAAAACAGTTGTTACTAGTTAAAACTAGTTTTCACTAAATCAGTAAAAACTATTACGTGTTGTCGGATTTTGGGATTAGACACAAAAAAGTCGTATGATTTATTTGTAGTTATAATTTAGATGGTGGTGTAAGCTCAAAACCTCATACGTAACGGACGTTGTGACTTGTTTTCTTTCCGTGAAGGATTCACACAGGGAAATTTTTGAACAAAAATCGTTTTAAGCATTAATAAATGTGTTGTGCGGTTAGTGCCGTTCAGTTGGTTGTTTCTGGCTAGAAGTATGTCGAGCTAGGACCTGTTACGCCTGGTAAATTGGGTACTTTTAAAAAGTAGGTATATTTTAGTACCAGTGATTAAATTGTTTTTACCTTTGATAATTTTTGTTATATAGAGCTGTTAAGCGTTGATGGTTTCTGGTATGTAAGCCTGCTATATGGGACTGACTTAAGGACGTTCAGTATCATACATGATTCATGAGAAATTTTTATTTTGTTATTATATTGTTTTTTTTGAGTTTTTTTGGAATTTTTCCACGTTTGTTTTATTTCCCACCTGTTTAATCACCCAACGCACCCGTTGATGTAACTAATTCCATGCATTTTCCATGAAGGTACTATTGAAAGTATTATTATATGACGTATGTATGTTTAATTATTTTTAACCCGCTTTTATTAGCTTCACTTGTATGTTTGTGGGTTTGTAACTCTCCTTTGCGCGCACAAGCATACGTCGCACTTAGCCCGGTGCAGATCTTTGGACGGTATTCGGATTGAACTTAATTGTTCCAAGTTGACAGATAAAGCCCCATGTAACAACAAAGCATAAGATGAAATGGAACGACTAAGGAATAATCCATAAGAGTCGTCATTATTAGTTAGTCGGAAATAGTGTAATATCATTCCACAAATCATCAAGCACAAGACATAGAATTTCATAAGATCGAATTTTATTACGTTGTTCAAGAAGAATTTTACATTGGTGCACCATCTGTTGGAAATTTATAATACTATCAATGAGAACTTAAAGAAAAACTCTATTGACAATAAATCGAACTAAAAAATGAAAAACAAATATAGTTTAAAGAAACTAAAAAAACACGCTTTTAAAGAATATCGAACTAAAAAGTTGAAAATAATTTTAAAAATAAACTTAAAACAATAGTATATAAAAAAATACTAGTATAATTGAGGGAAAAGCGTGGGGCGCTTTGTGCCATAATTTTCGTATATCGAGCATATAGCACGCTTACATACCAGAAACCATCAACGCTTAACAGCTCTATATAACAATAATAATCAAAGGAAAAACAATTTAATTACTATTACTGAAATATACCTACTTTTTAAAAGTACCCAATTTACCAGGCGTAACAGATCCTTATTTTCAACTTTTTAGTTCGATATTCTTTAAAAGAGTGTTTTTTTTAGTTTTTTTTAAACTATATTTATTGGTATGGGTAAACCCATAGGATTTCGTTCCAAATGAAATGTTTATTGGTTACACAGAATCTACTGACAGGTTTAGTGAAAACTAGTTTTAACTAGAGGATGTTTAGTTAAAGCTAGAATTAACTCAAAATATTTGTTGATTCTAGTTCTAACTGGTAAGATCTAGAATTGACTGTGAGCGATGGTTGAAACTAGATTTTCCTAGCAAATTCGGGTTTTGACTGGAACCGGGTTTTTACGGTAGCATATAAACCATGGTGTTGAAGACATTTATAAACCTTGCACCTTATTCCGCTCGGGGAAAAGCCACTCGCGAAATAATCTTGATGCTCGGTCAATAATAATAGTCTTCACCACCTTGGTGTATAATATACTATTTTTGTTTATGCTCTATTGTTAAATAAATGCTCTCGAATTTTATTGTTTTTTTTGTATTTTTTTTGTCACGTCGAACACTACTGGAAAAAAATTGTGTAGGAAAAATTATTCTCAAGGTTTCATTCATGTTTGTTGCTTTTCGGCAGTTTCGCTAATAAAATGTTTAATTAAATCTAGCGATTATTGCGAGTAGAGCACTATACTTTTTCCTCGAGTATTGAATAGTTTTGGCTGAAATTACTAGAAGTCTTCTAATTTTGAATAAGTTAAATTGAAACAGAATATATTTCTGAAAACTGTTTAATTGAAAAAAAATTCGTTTATTGAGAGAAGAAAAGTGTAAGACGCAGTCGCGGTTAAGGTTTGTAATTAGAAGGGACCTCTATTGCTAGACTGGTTTCGACGTATTTGCGTTCATCAGTACAAGGTTTATCTCATCCATCCAGAAGATCTCAGAGCATAATCTTGTACTGGAGATATCGTGCAGATATCCCAACCCCGTTCAATTAAATGTCTGTCCTGGTAAATAGCAAAAGGGGCAGTGGTTACTTCTTAGTGAACGGTCTGCACTTCGAAAGTATTTTTCAAAAACGCTTTACTAAAATGACATTTTTCAGAAGAAAGTGTAATTAAGTAAACTATTTATATCAGTAAATCATGTTTATATTATTGTAAATCGCCCATAAAAACAAGACATCAGTGACGCCATTGTTTTCTTCACATAGTTTCAATATAAAAGTGATTAAGGGCCGGTTTTACAAGAGAGATTTATACTAGGTATAGTTATTCTGGGAATAAAATTATACCAGAATTTATACCTAGAATAAAATTAGTTGGTTTTACGATGCTTTTTTACACCGGTATAGCAATTCTTACTCCAAGAGTTGCTATACCGGTGTAAAAAAGCATCGTAAAATTAACTAGTATTAAACTAGGTATAAATTCTGGTATAACTTTATTCCCAGAATAACTATACCTAGTATAATTATCTCTTGTAAAACCGGCCCTTAAGCATATATAATAAAAATACTTACCAGTTTTTCGTTTTCATCTTCCATTTCCAATCTAGCAGCTATGCAGTTTCTTGTGTCCAGAAAGGCTTTTCTTTGTGCATGTTCCATCAAATTATGCATAAATACCCCAACAATGTTGACGCATAAAAACACCACAACATTCGCAATTAGCTGTAAAAAAAATAATTTTCAGTTTCCACTAATCAAATCAAAATATTATTTATTTTTTTGAATGAAAGTGTTTCTAAATAACTTCACTTTAATGATAAAATATATTAATATATATGAAAATTGTAATATCGAAATAATATGAAAATAATTTAGAATTTTTATAAATTTTTTTATTAGTGTGGAGATGGAGTTATTTAGAAAAAAGTAATATGAGAAAATTCTATAGGGTAAACAGTAAATTAAAATCAAAATTTTGATAATGTGCAGTAGTTCTAAACTTTGTCAAATCTAGCAAGTTATGTGGGGAGTCTTGGAAAAAAAGGAGACATTTTTTTATACTTCAGCTGAATTACCTTCTTTGTGATACTTATCCTGTTTTTTCCTCAAAAAACTGACCTGACCGACCTGCTATACGTTTTTTCAGAGGTTTTCTCGTAGCAACAGGCGAGTGCTGAGTCAGTCCACACCTCACGGGCAAATGAATTAAGCCATTTGAATTTTCGAAATTTGGAAACCCTTTTTTAGAAACATTTGTTTATACATAGTTCCTTATATCATATCTTGATTTTGTCATTTTCATCATACTTACCGCTTCAATAAACTAAATTACAAATATTTAACAATTTTTGAAAAATTAAGGGTTGAAAAAAATTGTTATAGGGCAATAAAAATTCCTATAATTTTGATGTCTACAATTTTTCTGTGTGAGAAAAAATAGGAAAGAGATCACAATAAAAGATTTCAATTCCGAGTGCTACATGTTGTGCTTGCCAAGCTGCATCGCAATCTTCAGCAAAATGTATTCGAAAGTTAGGGAAAATAATGAGGGGTCATTAGGGACATGCTATTCGAGAAATGTTCAGCGTTTTACTTCCCCAGACTATAACAAAAATAAGCTTTTCTACAGTTTTTCACAAATTTTGTAAATTTTTCTAGCACTGTATCTTTTTTGAGGAAAAAATAAGTTGTAAGAGTGGAAAGTATAGTGAACTCAAGTCTGTACCTCATTTTAATATTGTGCAACACAAACACTCATGTTCAAAAGAAATAAACAAAAAACCGAAGAAAAATGCTTAAATGTTCCAAAATTGTATTTACCCAAAAGGTCAATAGTGATAATAAACACGCTTTTGCAGAGTATAATTTATCAAGTTTAAAAATGGGAGAAGTACGAATGAACCACCAACCACTATGAGACCTTCTCTTGTGCTTTTGTTGCTTGTTGTCTATCTAAGTACCTATTTTACTGGAGTATTTGACAAAAAATATTCCAAATATTAATTTTTGTTCGAAACACTTCTAGCCTTTCTACCCATTCATTCGAAAAAGCAAAATATTTAAGAAAGACTAGATATTTTCGAAATTAACGATTGTGTAAATCACAAAAACCAACAAAATCTCCTACATATTGCTCCTTTATTGAGCAAAATTTCCTTCTAGGTCAACAAGAAATCCTTATCCGTCCGATTGCAATGAATTCCAATAGAGTTAATTGTTCTTGGCATGCCAAGTTCAAATCAATGAATTGTAGATAGCCAACCGATTCACTAATGAATGCCTAGTAGTGTGCAAATTTGATGATAAACATAGAAAATCGTTCAACTATACGACTACCTATCCAAGGAATTATGAAATTGGAGATTTATGGAATTGGACTCCGAGAGTCCAATCGAAAACATTTTCTACGAATAGCTGATACTCAGAGTTAACAAGTTAAATTTATATAAACACATGGAAAAGAGTTGGGAGAATTTAAGAAAAGATCAAAAGAAGTTTAATCTTGAAAAAAAATACTATTTAGTTATAATACTCCAAAATAAATTCGTACGTCCTAAAACAACAGTTGAAATTATTAAGGCCAAAGAGAAAAATATAAATATTCCACATGGTGACTCAGTATCTCAAGTATCTTGTAAATAAGTGCTATTAAAAACAATCAGATATGGAAAATAGTCCATTTTTCCCTATACATGAATACGATGGCAGTTTGATAAGTCAGTGACTTTTTGAAATTACTGTGCAGTGCAGAAAGCATCAGCTGCCATATATTAATATACTGTTACGCGAGCTGCTGCATTAATGTGCTCAATTAGTGCCCCCAGTGAAATTCCCATATGATACGACTATGGCTCCTCCGCCGTATTTTCGAGAATGATCTGGAATACGTAACATCTAGAAAAACAAAACTTCGAGCTCTAGAGGTTTCTAGAAAAACATACGTGCGAGTATAAATAGGCGACGAACATCGCAGCGGAGTCAGTTATTCAGTTAGTGTTGATACTGAAAGAAAGCAATCGCGCCTCGATAAAGTGTTTATAAAGTGACTCTCATATAAATTAGTTAGTGTGTGTTTAGTGTATCATATAAATTATTAAATAAGGACTGTATTTGAATATAAATCTGTAGATATAAATTAATTGTAAATATAAATTAGAATAAACGTTACAATACTATGATCAAATTTATGATAAACGGCGTCATTAAGTTTGTGTTTGGCAAGAATGGGCCTTTTCAGTAATTCCTTTCTTGCTTATGTTTAAAGTATGTCATGAAAATATGCGCATTCCAATTTTTTTTGTGATTGCCATTTTTACCCAAAAAATGATCAACAATGCGAAAAGTAAGCGAGCACTTTGAACGTTGCGTCACGCACCCCTTCGTGGCGACGTCAGATAGCCTACGCTTTGGCCAGAACATGCTTGTTCGCTTTGTCGGCCAAGCAATAGGTAAATATTTTGGACAAAAATCCAAGTAGAAAGCGGATGGTGCTGTAATAATAATAATAATAATAATAATAATGATAATCTCGCCAAGGCAGTTGACGCCAGAGTCATATCGATCATGACATACTATTGGAAAACTGAAGTGAACAAAAACTGAACTGGAAGGTATTCAAAGAACAGCGCCTACCATGAAGACCAAACACAAATGTCACCACCCATAATCAGTTATTAGGACCGTACTACCGAGAAAAGAGGTAGACTAACGGACATAGTTAATTTACATAACAAACAAATATTTAAACTCCAAGAATTCTTCATTGGCAAAGCTCAAACATCTAAATGGCATGAGATGGTCGCAAAAACAGATAAAAACTATTCGTTTGAGAAAGCTACTGTGTTAGCGAAACGCGTCACAACTTTTAGTTGAACATAGGTTCAAATAAAATGTAGACTTTAACAAATAAAATTGTTTCTTCTCATCATTTAGTACGGATCTACATTGAGTGAAAGCCTCATCTATTCAATTCAAGATGATTTATTGTATAACTTCATTTCCATAAATTGATTCAAAAGGGTGTTTGAATGTCTTGTATAGTGATCATGTCCATATTTTCTTTTACAAATAGAAGAGTTTCCCTAAATTGTAATCCACAATACGGATAATTTTTATTTAGTTATAAAAATTTTCTTGCTGTATTGAAATTTCTATGACGTGATTTTAAGATATGTATATAGGAAGGGCTGCATGACGCGAAACGTATTTGCGATAATTTTTTTTTTTCATTTTAGAATAAACAAGGAAGTTCAAGAACATTTTGTGACGTTGAATTGAAATAATAGATAATAGAGAGAGTTCCGGGAGTCAGAACTTTTTTATTGGAAATTTCCTCTTCTTTCAGAATTTTTTTCCTTATATTAATAGTTTTCAAGTTGTTAACAAAAAACTAAATGCTTCACATTCGATACATTTTTCTTGATGTCATGTCGAATCGAATGAGCCGTGGATCATATTTTTAGGAGCTTTATCAAGGAATTATATAACACATTTTTGAACTTGTTGATTTGACTATAATAAGTATTTAGGTGTGTATTTAACATACAATGTGGAAACAACTTATAATTAAATTCATTGTCATTATTTTAGAAAATTATAAAAAATGCCGAGACACGTCAACTTTTGAATTGAGTTGTGCGTTATGTAAACATAAATGTAAATGTACAGGGTGATTCACGCAAGTATGCCATAGTCGGTGTTGTTTTTTTTAATGAAACACCCTGTATATTTGCATATTTTTGAAATCCTCTTAATGAAACGATTATAACAAACTAAATAATGTATGGTCAATTATGAATTATACAGGGTGAAATTTTTATTTTTACAGTTATTAAACACATACATAAAATACCTGATGTATTTGATTTTAAAACATTGAAATAAATGCTCAAAATGTTCTCCACCTAGTTGTTGGCAATAGCACAGTCTCCTATAGAACTCCTCCTTAACTTTGTTTAAAGTTTGAGGTGGAATATTCCGTATTTCTGTAGTTATCCTGTCTTTGAGGTCTACAATGCTAGTTGGTTGTGTTGCATATACTTTGTTCTTGAGATAACCCCACAGGAAAAAAACCAAAGGCGTAAGGTCTGGCGATCTAGCTGGCCACTCAATAGTACCTCTTCGTCCAATCCATTTATTGGGGAAGATTTCATCTAAATAAGTTCTTACCATTAAAGCATAATGGGGTGTTGCCCCGTCTTGCTGGAACCGAACATTTTCATTCGGTAAGCTAGGATCTATTGCGTTGGGATATAAGTTTGCCAACGCAGGAATAACTTCATTTCTAAGCATATTTAAATATTTTTCAGCTGTCAAATTTTCATCTATAAATATAGGACCAATAATATTCATCAATATTTCGCAGAAATCCATTCTACGATCTGGATCGTCTTCTGTTAACTCCTGCACAAAAGTTAATTTGTAGGGATGAAGTTATCCTCTACGAAGACATCTTAGAACAGTTGTATGACTAACATTATTTTCACGGGCAATTTGAAGTGTACTTGAAGTTGGATTCTCTTGGACACTTAACAAAATATCCAATTTCACATCATCTTCAACGATGTGTGGTTTTCTTCTCAATGGTTGGACATGTCCAAGTTCTCTGAAGTGTGCATGAATTTTAGACACAGTACTTTGTGAAATATTAGGCAATTCGGGATACCTGTGATTAAATAAGTTTGCCACTTCAACTTGACTTCTGTGGTTATCCCCGTACCCGATCATCATTAAAATCTCAATTCGGTGAGTCTCAGTTAAATATTTCATTGTTATCTCGACAAGGAAAGAGTGTTTGACAAAGATTTTACTTTTTCAGTATAAACTGTCAACTCATCAACAACTGACAGAATAGAAAACAATTCACATTAGCTGTATTCTTTTAACCAGTCGACTGTCTCACTTGTAAGAATAATTAAGACAAAGTGAGCTCAGATGAAGTAAGATAAATTGAGGCAAATTTATATCTAAAAAGAATGCATGACATTCACAGATCACAATTATAACATAACCTCTAATGTTTATACCTCGGATTATACCACAAAAATTTAGTTTATTCACAAATTTTTATTTTCAACAGGCAATGGTTCCTGAAAGTGCCATAAATGCCACTTCTTAAAGCAATTCGTATTTAAAAGAACATTAACCACACTTTTAGTAAAACTATGGTAAGTCGAAAAATTGGTTAGGCTAATGGAACCACAAGGATCCGCAGTCAATATCACAACCTCACACACACACAACCACACTTTTAAGATAGATGTGACATGTGACGTCAACAAAAATATCCGGTACAGATCGCAAAAAGTTTTCAACTCACTTCTGAGTTCTATGAAAAGCTAGCTCAATTGGGGTAAGAGGGGAAGAAATTTTATTAGTTAGTCTTACTTTGTACTCAACTCGAGCCATATTGAAAGAACATATACTTTTTCCTAATTTACTGAGACTAACTGAGTTACTCAGTTAATCTCAGGTAAACGTGATAAAAAGAATACAGCTAGTATTTACCGATTTAAAACAATCCACATTATTTACCGATTTTGTCTAATTATTGGCGTTTTTAGGCAATTTTTAGGTATTTATGATAAAAATGATGGGCGTAGCAGGTTTTGTTTAATATACAAATACGTCTAATAATTAGTTAGTTAAGATTTTTGATAAATCCATATTTAGCTAATTTAAAAAAGTACCAATATTGCAAGTGTAATAACAACAACTAGGTGGCGAACATTTTGAGCATTTATTTCAATGTATTAAAATCAAATTTCAAAAATATGCAAATATACAGGGTGTTTCATTAAAAAAACATCACCAACTAGGGCATACTGGCGTGAATCACCCTGCACATTTAAATTTATGTTTACATAACGCACAACTCAATTCAAAAGTTGACGTGTCTCGGCATTTTTTATAATTTTTTAAAATAATGACAAATAATTTTATTCCATAAGTGGTTTCCACACTGTATAAACTTACTTGATACGGTTCACTGCGTGTATTCATTTCTGTGGACGTTCAAATAAATGTGATTTTGATGGAAAAGGTTAAAATTTTATACTTTTATCCGTTTTACTTTTGTG
>CAJUYH010010769.1:0-11829 GCA_910591685.1 Galerucella tenella
ATCATTAAATTAAGTTCGTAAAAAAAACGTCAACAACTTTTAAATAATATTTAATGAGGTAGCTATAATGGGCATTTTCTGTAATTTTTTTCATTGCTTTAATTTGAATTTTTTTATTTTTTTTTGAGTAGGATTTCTTTAAAAATGTGCTTGTTTATGATTGAAGTTACGGTTATAAAATTAACATTTATCGAGGTTGTAGAAAAAATGTTTTTCTAAATTTGCAGGCTCGACTGTGATAAACAGTTTTTCGTCATAGGTACATACTTAATAGTATATTCATTGTCTATTAGACAATTGTATATTATACACCAAAGTGATGAGGACTATCTATTATTATTGACCGAGCGGAACAAGGTGCGAGGCTTATAAATGTCTTCACCACCTTGGTGTATATAAAATCAGAGATATACTATACAATTTTCCCCACTACTAGCCAAATTTAAGACAAAAATTAAAAATAGTTCACAAACGCACCACGAGAAACGTTTACCCCGTCGTCTGACTGATAAGTACAGAAGATATATTGTGTTTCTTTTAAAAAAATATAACTGATGTGTCACCGAGTTATGGAACAACCTGTAACGTATCTATTTTCGAAATATGGAGCTGAAAGCTATCTTTGTTTTTGGTATCTTCCATGGTAACAGACATGTATGTATTTTGGGGTGACATTCACTTTTTTTTTTTTTTTTTTTTTTTTTTTTTTTTTTTTTTTTTTTTTTTTCGAGCATGATTTTACTATTTTAAATTTAATTATCCTTCATTGGATATGCAAAAGCAAATATTGAATCTACCCTGTTTTAGGATTGAGTCCTCTTCAGGGTTTATTTGAATTAATTTAATACAAGTGAAGTTCTGAGACCTAAAAGATCAATTGTGCCCCTTGGAAATTTTTACTTTTGATGTTATCCCAAGTGGTTAGTACCTCCCCATTGTGCCCCTTACTTCTACTCAGTTTCTAAAGCCGCGTCCACTATAGGTTTGTTCCCGTAGCAAGTTCCTAACTGTTATGGACATATTGAGTCTGCGCAGTATCAAAAAAGCGTTCCAGCAGAGCCTGAACTCTGATACTGCGCAGACTCAATATGTCCATAACAGTTAGGAACTTGCTACGGGAACAAACCTATTATGTCGAATGGTGTCCATCGACATGGTCGATCGACAATGGACTATTGTAAAACTGCGTCCACATTATGGATCGACAATGTCGGGCAACCATCCACACTGGATCGACATTGTTGATCGACACCATTCGACATAATGTGGACGCGACTTAAGGAGTCTCAAAAACTAGTAGCTCCTTTAGTCCTATTTCCCGGAGGAATTTTAACCCTTTTAATACCAAGCTTTTTTACATACGTGCGATACCAAGCGGGGTTCATTTGCACCCCATTTTTTTTGTCTATATTTGTAATTTTTACACTTTTTTAAGTAAAATGAAAAAAAAACGCAAATAAATTATTTTGTATCTATTTTTATTTCAATTTAGTTACTACAAAATAAACAAACCTTAATTAGGTATTCAAAATTAATTTTAATTTTTTGCTTTACATGGGATACAAAAAATTTCTTTTTCAGAGTGATTTACACAAACAAAACGCTCACATTTTACACAACGTTGTCTTGTTTTTCTATCTTTGGTTCTTTCACAGAGAAAACATCTACCTTGAGTTCCTACAGGTCTTGGTGAAGGGATATTTTGCTCCAATTCTCTAAAAACCTAAATAATTACTGAGATAGAAAAAATCCCTTTAAGATTTTAGGTAAATTACATTTGGAACCTAAAAAAATGCAGCTACTAAAAAGAGGAAATAAAATAAAATATAATTGGCTTAGATATATACAAAAAAGTACATGTGGGGTGCATTTGCACCCCGTTTGGTATTATAGGGGTTAAATATCTGCCGGAATGTTCCTCTTCTATCCAGTAATCTCCCAGGTGCTGTGCTCTAGGATTCTGGAGTGTGTGCAGTTGGAAAGTATGTGGATGGAGGTTTCTTCTTCCATACCACAAAATCTACTTTTTTATTCCTCCACTATTTTGAGCTTTTTCAGGTGCCCATTCAGGCGACAATGTCCCGTTAGGATCCCTGTTAAAACTCTTAGCGCAGTTTTACTTTGATTTATGCATTCATTTGATCTCAACATGTTGTAGTCATCCAGAAGAGTCTTTGATTGTATAAGCCCTACTAGATCTTTCCAATGGTCTGATCTTCTCTTTTCCTCGGCTTTACCTATTTCTTCCAATATTACATTGGGGCTGATTCCGCAAAAGTGTTCAGGCCCCCAGAAAGGTATTCCAGTGTGTCCTGAACTCCATAGTGGTAATTATATTGTTCTCGCCTAGTTCACTGAGTTTGTCTAGGCATTCCCACACCATTTTGGAACTGATTACACAAGAGCTCAGTGCTTTAATGGCTGCTCGACTATCCGACATTATGATAATCCTTTGTCTTCTGTATCCTTTATCAATATTGAACTGGGCGCACTTTCTTATGGCTTTGATTTCCGCTTAAAAGATACTTGGGGTTTTTCACAAGCTTTCAGAGTGTTTGGTTCCTGGCCCGAACACACCGTTCCCACTTCCTTCTATTGCTTTTGAGCCGTCTGTGTACCATTGAATAGCATTCTTTCCAAGTCTGATAATGGTATTTGGACCCCATTCCTTCTTGTTGCTCAATTCCGTAACGAATTTCTTTTAAAAATTATTCTTTTTCATCATACCGTCTTGTGGCATGTCCCAGGTTGTCTGATTTCTAAGAAGTGAGGAGGTAGTTTACTCTTAGTCTGTATCTTGCTCTTTCTGCAACACTTCCCACCACCATATATAGGGGGTGAGGTTGAGAATCACTTCCATGGCTGCTGTTTGGCATGTTTTCATTGCTCCTGTAACGCATATACAGACTAGTCTTTGAATTTTGGAGAGGTTTTCTCTCGTCGTCAACAGCCTAGTTCTATTTCTCCACGCAATGGCTCCTCAAGTGATGATTGGTCTCACTATGGCAGTGAACATCCAGCTTAGAATTTTTGGGTTACAACCCCAGTTTCTTCCTGATAGATTCCTGCACACCATTAGCGCCATTTTTGCATTGTATGTAATCTCCTTTTCGTGTTTGTTCCACAGGAGTTTACTGTCTAGAGACCCAAACCTAGATACTTGACTTCTTGTCTCCATTCAATCTCATGATAACAGACATACTGAGCTTTATTACACTAATCAATCACCCTGTACTTTTAATACCAAGATGTTTTACAATAGTATAGTCTATATTTCTTATTGATATATTATCCTACTGTACTACATCCGATAATATTTTCGTTATGATCATTAATGTGATTATATTATTTTCTTTGGTATTTTATTGGTTAACGTTTCACATGTAGTAAATTAATTGACTATCTATGTGAAAACATGTATATAAAACAATAAAAAAAATTTGCACATGTCGAGAAAGAGAAACTACATTAATAACTGGTGACAGTGTGTTTTTTTTAAAACCACCTTTGAGATAATTACCAACAAACTGGGCATGGTTCTTAAATAAGATTCATAACGAGTTTTCCATGTATAATCAATTACTTATTTTCTTTGCTTAGAAATTGTAATATAAGTAGAAGGTGACTACTTTCTTTTGATGTAGATACGAGGGTTGTCTTTTAAGTGTTGCATGTAATTTGAACCTGTCAACAAAATATCAAATGACAAAATTAACTGTCATGTTTAGTTAACTTAACGTTAAAGTTTCAGGACGCTTCGTATAAATCTGTAGTTGACAAAAATGCAATCGGCTGTTAGTTTAACCAAGGAAAACAGAGTCATTTTGACCTGGGTGCTGACGCATTGAGGAGTAAAGAAGGGCAATGAGGAGGCCGACCCTCTGTCAAAAAAGGGATCAGAGACTTTATTAATCGGACCTGAACAATTTTTTGGCATTGCGGTAAGCACTGGTAGATCAGCCATAGCTACCTGGGCGGAGAGGAAAACTGTACTGCGCAGACATACCGGGACTCTCTCACTCGAAGGCGTTCATATACTACCCTTCGAGTACAAAAAATAAGCAGATCCTGGAACGGAGTAGGACAAACCTATGCACGCATTCTGTCGGGACTGCTTATAGGACATTGTCGACTAAATTACCAAATAAAGAGGATGAGTCTGGTTCAGACCTCGGACCTCGGTTCTGTAATTTGGAGGACGAAATTGCGGAGCACATACTATGCTCATGCTCAGCCTTGGGCAGGCTGAGGTATAATATATTCGGTTTTAGTACCTTAGAGCCGAACGACTTCAAAAAAGTATCACCAAATACAACCATGAACTTCGTCAGAAGCACAGGCTTTTGGGGTGAATTGTAATCCCTAGGCACAAGAGACCTAACGAAGGTCACAGGGGAGGTCGCGAGAAAGCCCCACTCACATAGAACCTAACCTAACCTAGTTTAACCAAAAAATAAACCAGCTTAACAAGAACCGAAGCCCGAAGCAATCTCGTTTTGGTAACAAATTGACAGACAACTTAGAAAATTAGTAAATACACTGAGAAAATGATCAAATTTTCAAATATCGGCAATATAGTTGGTCGAAAAATTGAAGTATGACAAGTATCTTATTATAAAAATGGCTCTTTCCTGACATGCAGCGTACAAAAAAAAGTATCGGAAGTTTCGCTTGTTAAGCTAGTGTAATCTTTGGTTTAACGAAAGGATATACAACAATAAGTGAATCCCGGCGGAAATCATTTGATGCTAGAGGGACAAAAATAAATAACCTTGAAGGTGACAGCTAAGTCAGACGTACACTGAGAACCATTATAAAGGATTACAGCTTTACTCGAATCACACTAAGAAAAAGTATTTTAGCAAAAAGTTGTGTTTTATCGAATGCAGTATGTCGTTGACAATATAGACCAACCCCTACGGCCTAACAACTTCGACAATTACGGACCTACCAAACGTTACACCAATGCTCAATCCCTTAAGAGATGGGATGGAATAAAAGGATGCAGTCCTGCCAGGACCACCCTGGCGACCCTAGGAAGCTGGCGCCGAAGAAATATATGGCGATGACCAGGAAAAACCTACATTTCACAGTAGGATTTCTGACTGGCCACTGTCAACTAAGGAAACACCTCCATACTATGGGGCTAGTGGAGACACCTCTATGCAGGATGTGCGAACAGGAAGATGAAACTGTCAGGCATATCTTATGCGAGTGTCCGGAGTTATCGAGGGGGAAACCAACCAAAATGTGTACACTAAAATACCATCTTTGACAAATAATACCAAAATTACCAAAAAATACCAAAAATTACCAGAAAATACCAATATGTTTCGATACATGGACGATATGGTCATTTTTTCAAAATATCCAAGATCATATTATTCACATTAAACAAATATTTAATGAACTTGGAAAATATGATTTAAAAGTAGGTACTATTAGACAAATCTGAATTTCTCAGAAAAAAAGTCGCCTTCTTAGGTCACGTAATAACCCCTAACGGTATCAAACCGAATCCAGATAAAATAAAATCAATTCAAAATTCTCCCTTACCAAAAAATGAAAAACAAATTAAATCATTTTTAGGATAGCTCTCATGTCATCGTAAATTCATCCAAAACTTCGCCAAAATAATATACCCGATAAATAAATACCTTAAAAAAGGAACCAAATTAGATTTAAATGACCCAGAATACCTGAACGCATTTGAAACTTCTTTGTAACTCTCCAGTTTTAGCGAACCCTGAATTTACAAAAACATTTACCTCAACAACCGACACTTCAAATATTGCTATAGGAAGCGTACTTTCTCAAGATTCCCATCCCATAGCTTTTTATTCAAGAGCTCTAAATTCAGATGATGTGGTTGTGACAAGGGTTGCGACGTTGCAAGATTTCCTTCTAATTTTCCTTTTTAATTATTGATGTTACTGCGCACGCCATATTAAAAAAATATCCTGAAAACTTTACGATATCACCACAAAATTACATTAAAATACCAATAATACCAAAGAATAACAAATATTACCAAATATTCCCAAATAATACCAAATTTTTTTTATAAATACCAAAATATTATCAAAAATACCATACTAGTGTACACCAAATACCATCAGCGGCTTCCCCCTCGGGAGTTATCGTCAATAAGAGAGTGTGTGTTCGGTGAATCTTGGCCTACACCTGCCGATATAAAGGAGATGTCTCCTAGTGACCTGTCCACCTTCCTGGGAAGGAGAGGATGGACGATGACCTAGGAGGACAACTCCTCGGGAGGAAGTACAATGGGTCACATGTGGCCTAAGTGCTGTGAGCCTACACTCACTCTCCTTACTCTACAGATACAGAATATAGACCAACTCTAATATGATTTAGGTCTGTAAATACCATAAGCAATGTGATCGCATTATGGCTCCTGGAGAATTGGATCCAAAGGGTTCAAAAATGTATTTGTCTCCGTGGAGAATACCAAATACAGTAGTATTTAAAAGTTATCCACTGTATTTTTCTAGCTTTAGACAAAATATAAATAATAGTATAGAAAAAAAGAAAATAGAAAAATTATGATTAGCAATTCGTAATTTTTGTTGTGGCTTCTATAAAAAATCAAATTCGATCAAATGCAGGGTGTTTGATTAGTGAGATAAAGCTCAGTAGGTCTGTTATCATGAGTCGCAAAAAAATTATGATGAAAATTGTAGGCTTTCATATAGAGTAAGATACCAGAGCGATAAGACATAACTTATTTTCAAATAGATGAAATGTTAGATTCTCAGTGGCATCTCGTGTGCTTTGAATATCTGTGTGTTTGGTAGGGTGAATGGGCAGGTATCAGGTGAGAAAGATAACTAAAAATAAGAGTTACTTTACTTAAATCTAAATGTCTGATAATTATATATGTTTTGTAGAATAATATTCTAGAGTGGTATCATAAGTGTCAGACACTTTACATGGACCAAAACTTTTGACAGACGCTCTAAAGCTCCACAAAAAATTAATAAACTTTATTTATTTTCACATGACTGACTTTCAAATATGTTATCAAGGCAACTATTACTGAGTTATATTTTGTTAATTCAGCCCCTGAACATAAAAATTATCAGCTGGGAGTATTAGCGCGAGAGCACTATGAATGCGTTTCAGAGCGAGTGAGACGTCTATAGTAACTCGGTTCCCCTTCTTTTATATATATTAACTCACAATGTCTCAGTCTAATGTGTATGTGCCCTTCATGCATACCATATAGTATTCAGTATAGTTCGGATCTGTTGGAGCACATATAACTTAGTAATAGTTGCTTTGATAACATATTTGAAAGCCAGACATGTGAAAATAAATAAAGTTTATTCAGCTTTAAGGCGTCTGACAAAAGTTTTGGCCCATGGAAAGTGTGAAAGTGACACTTATGATACTACTCTAGAATATTATTCTACAAAATATATATAAAAATTGGACTTTTATTTTTAGTTATCTTTCTCATCTGATACCTGCCCAGGTGCCCTTAGGATAGCTCCACAAACACACAGGTATTCAAAGCACACGAGATGCTATTGGGAACCTAACATTTTCATCTATTTGAAAATAAGTTATGTCTTATCGATCTGGGATCTTGGACTAATATTTCAAAATTAGTTTCATTACATTTTACTTTAAAACTGAAACATGCTTCACTTTCTCATTACAACAAGTTAAGGTACAGGGTATTTGAAAGAAGTGTTAAAAATCAACACCCTATATATTCGCTATAAACTGTTACAACAAATACGGTACATAGAGAAAAAGCCGGTAATTACTGACCTATATAACGTTTATCCACTTTTATCAAAAAAAACTCGAAACATGCCTTTGCACAACTCGTGCATAAAGTAAAAGTCATCAACGTAAACAACGGCTTTCAATAAAAGTTGAAACCATAACCTATATTACTGACAATGTAAAAAATTATACGAAAAAACCGATGTAGAAGATAATGATTCGTGTCGTAATTGTACATTCACTGTTTTGTGATCTTTTTCAATCAAATAAATGTGACAGACCGTATCAGACTGGTTTTAGAAATGATAAATTATATATGGTTATAGATCTGATAATAACTAAAGGATCATTTTAATGTTGGAATTCTCTGCTAATATTAGATAATAACTAATTAGCTAATATTAATTGTCTAGACAAATTTTTCTATTACTTAAATCAGAAATATGATTATTCATATACAGGGTGTTTTCAATTGACACTTACGTTTGCATGTAGATACCTCTCGTAAAATTGGACAAAGTGATATAAGGATTAAGGGGTCCAGCACATTTACTTTTTGAAATACAGGGTGTTTAAGTTTTGCTAAATTAAATGTAAAAGGGCATATTTTGATGGAGAAATATTATTCCAGTTTTGATCCTGTGGTGTACATTTAGAAGAATATGTTACCTTTCCCCTCCCATTTTTCACGCCACTGACATTTGAAGCAATTTTCATTCAATTTTGTATTCCTCAATGGTTTTCACGTGAAAAACGAATAACCTTCACATATTAAAAAATATTTGAAATTTTCAAGGTATTTAATGATTTCATGAAGTCTGCAAGATCACTTTTTAATAATTCATTTTTTAAAAAATGTTTCTTGTATATTTTTCAATATCTACCAAGTAAGTACTTATGGTTGAAATATGTAACAGGAACTAATTTATGAAACAGCAATGCCTCTAAAACATTCGGAAAATATTGTTGAAAATATACTTGGTAGTTGTTAAAAAAATACAAGAAAAATGTTTCTTCTAAACTATTATAATTATTAAAAAGTGATCTTGCAGACCTCATGAAATCAATAAATATCTTGAAATCTACAAATCTTTCGATATGTAAAGGTTATTCGTTTTTCACGTGAAAACCATTGAGGAATACAAAATTAAATAAAAGGGGAAAGGTAACATATTCTTCTAAATGTACACCGCTGGATCAAAAATTGAAAAATATTTTTCCATCAAAATTCCTATGCCCTTTTACATTTAAAAACAACCTACCAAATGTCAAATCAATTTCATCCATTTTAAAGTTATCGAATTGAAACATTTAATTTTTCAACAACAACCTTTATTTCGAAAAGTAAATGTGCTGGACCCCTTAATCCTTATATCATTTTGTCCAATTTTACGAGAGGAATCTACATGCAAACGTTGTAAGTGTCATTTGAAAACTCTTTGTTTAAGAAAATGTCAATTAGGGTGTATACAGGTAAGTTCAAAAATCAAACCAATTTTGACGAAGTACACATCAAACACCGTTGAAGTTATATTACCTACTCAAAATTTGCCTTTAGGAAGAATACTCTTTACAATGTGATAACCAAAAATAGAATTAAAAAACAGCTAATAATTTTTTTTAGAAAAATCACGTTTTGAATTCGGTACGCTACTGAAATATATCAAATGTTAATAAGTATAAATAGTATCTTTGCTGGACTTTTTAAACCACCAAATGTCAATTATAAGCTATACTTAGTGTTGTATGTATGTATGAATTTATTTGGGGTGACATTCACTGAGACCTAAAAGATCTATTGTGCCCCCTTACTTCTACTTAGTTTCTGAGGAGAGTCTCAGAAACTAGTATAGCTCCTTTAAAGCGGCTACACACACGCCTGCCGCAGGGGCGATCTAGGGTGTAAGAGTGGGGGTGACCCTACATCGCCTCCTTGATTGTAACGTCTGTAGGTAAGCAGGGGCGATTTCCTAGATCGCCTCCTTTGCAAGGTGGCAGGGTGCGCCGGACCTTCCTGCTTCCTAGATCGGGTCCAGCCGCCCTGCCACAACTCGCGAGTGTATAAGCGTGATCGGGTGATCGGGCCGATTTCGACTCAGTTCTGTAGAGAAAGCCGTTGGATGTTTGTTTTTATTGTGCAGCTCGCTGAGGTAGATAAAATAAAAAAAACATTATTTCAACAGGGACATGGGACATCAACTTCCAATTCTCGCATAACGTTCATGTGACACAATTCTTTCCGTTTCTTCAACCAATTCTTCACCAGTACTTCCTTTTTCTTTTTTTCTGCGGTAGCTCTACGGACGCAGCCAAGGCAATGCCGATCTTTTGATTTTTCGCGACTCAAGTGTAATCTGCTCTCAGCACGTCAACTGTCGCACTAAACGGCAGGCCGGCAGTCGGCGGCGGCAGGTACGTGTGTAGAGACGCCTCCTATATAGATCGCCCCAAGCACCCTGCACCCTAGATCGCCCCAAGCACCCTGCACCCTAGATCGCCCCTGCGGCAGGCGTGTGTGTAGCCGCTTTTAGTCCTATTTCCCGGAGGAATTTTAGGATGTTCCTCTTCTATCCAGTAATCTCCCAGGTGCTGTACTCTAGGATTCTGAAGTACTGTGCAGTTGGAAAGTATGTGGATGGAGGTTCCTTCTTCCATGCCACAAAATCTGAATTCTTCTTCCTCCACTATTTTGAGCTTTTTCAGGTGCCCATTCAAGCGAAAAAGACCCGTTAGGATCCCTGTTAAAACTCTTAGCCCAGTTTTACTTTGACTTATGCATCCATTTGATCTCAACAGGTTGTAGTCACCCAGAAGAGTCTTTGATTGTATAAGCCCTACTAGATCTTTCCAATGGTCAGATCTTCTCTTTTTCTCGGCTTAACCTATTTCTTCCAATATTACATTAGGGCTGATTCTGCAAAAGGGTTCAGGTCACCAGAAAGGTATTTCAGTCCCCCTCTTTGCTAGTTCATCTGCTATCTCATTTCCTTCTATTCCAGTGTGTCCTGGAATGCATAGTAAGGTGAATATATTGTTCTCGCCTAGTTCATTGAGTTTGTCTAGGCATTCCCACACCATTTTGGAACTGATTACGCAAGAGCTTAGTGCTTTAATGGCTGCTTGACTATCCGACATTATGATAATCCTTTGTTTTCTGTACCCTTAATCAATATTGAACGGGGCGCACTTTCTTATGGCGTGGACTTCCGCTTGAAAGATACTTGGGGTTTTTCCCAAGCTTTTTGAGTGTTTGGTTCCTGGCCCGAACACTCCTATCCCAGTTCCTTCTTTTTCTTTTGAACCGTCTGTGTACCATCTGTTGCGATCCTAAGTAGGTTACACTGAATATATACAAAGAAAAAAACATTATTTAGCGAACATTTTTGTATTACACTGTGTATTATACGATTCAAAAATCAAAAATTTGATGTTCATGGGGAAGTTAATAGATTATTATTATTTTCAACCTTTGCCATGAGCAATCAAAAATTACCAAATAAACTGTAGCAAATTTCAATAAGACGCGGTTATTACGTATCTAAGTATAAATTATGTTGGTTCACAGTCAATCTTCACCATCCAAAAGCCAATTATAGCGTCGTGATTCGGTATTTTATCCTCGTGATCCGCTTTAGTTACAAATATAGAATTGAATTAACAATTAATTTCACAAGAACAAGCTGTTGTTATAGTTTAAAAAAAATAAATCACGGTCGATACCAATTTTAGTAATAATAATTGATTAAAGATATAATTATTAATTATAGTGAATGGCAAACCTTACTGAGCTAAAACTGGATGTCTATCTCACGTAACTATTAATTGAAGCTCATTTATTTTCTCCATATTTGGTTTTAAAAATAAATTTTATACAGTGCTTTCAGAATATTAATATTTCATAATTGAATTAAACATTGAATTTACTGCTAGATGAATCCACTTGACATCAAACAACTAACACAGAACATATTCCTGATGAGAAACAATATCTAGATATCTTTGAATAAAAAGTGAGTAAGTTCTGGAAAACTCCATCTGCTTTAAAAACCATTTTTCCATGTCTCAAGCGAACAA
>CAJUYH010010770.1:0-11827 GCA_910591685.1 Galerucella tenella
TGATATCTGCAATATATTTCTTGTATTTATCAGTCACCCTTCGGGGAGGAAAAGTCACATTATCTTCTAATTCTACAAACACGCGAATGTCATAAAATAAAATATTTTATTCCACATTTTACCAGAGGTGTGATCTACTATGAATGGACCTTAATAAAATTTGACAACAAAGTTTTGTAGTCTTAAACTTCAAAATATTATTGATTGTCTAGTTGTCATATTTTTTCGTTGTGTCAGATGGGGACCAATCAATTTTATTACTAGTTAATCTTGACAACGGTAGCTGGAACGTTACCGAAACGTCGAAATAAAAATTAAAAAACATTATTGTGGTTTGATTCCCGAAAGAATAAGAAAAAAGAATATTTCCTATTTGGTTATTGTGGTCTAAAAACATATCATTTTTGTACAATGTCCAAGATTTTTGATATTTCGCATTTCCTGTTGTGATGTTGATTTTTCTGATTGTGATCTGAGACATATCAATTTTACAAAATTTCTGAGGTGAGTTGTTTTATTTTTATATTTATCATTTCCTGTTGTGATAATGGATTTTTCCGATTGCGGTCTAAGAACTATAATTTTACATAATTTCCGTACGCGGCGCGAATTCACGCTATCGCCTTATCATCCTAACGGATCTTTCTCGATTACATCACATTTTACAGTAAGAAGCGTACGGTGCGCGCCGCCTTATCATCCTAACGGATCTTTCTCGATTACGTCACATTTTACAGCAAGAAGCGTACGGTGCGCGGGCTATTCACATTGCAGCATGTAATAATGCCGGCCGCCACCTCGAGGACTGGCGGAGCGCGCGCACCCCAGCGCCACCAGCGGACATTTTCCGGAGCAGTGGTCCAGAATCTGAATTGCTCTATCTACTTAGAGCAGACCTCTTCAATAATCGAGCGTCATGGATAGTAAACTATGGTTTCCTTTTCTATTGCAATATACCTGAAAAAATTTGTATTTTAAAAAATGCATCTTTATAGGTCATGACAATTTTGTTTTGAAAATCCAATCATTTTGACCATATTTTGTTTTCAGCAACATTCCAAAAGTTGGCCAAAAATGATACAATTTTTAAAATTAATAAACATGTTTTGGTGTAATAACTTACGTGGGCATCCCTTATTGGCCTCTTAATATTTAAATGGCAGCCATCAATTGCTCCAATAACACCATTCATGCCATGCTTCTCTTTGAAACCATCCACAACAGCAACTGCTTTCTCTGCATCTGGCCACTTAATATACTCTTGGGAGTGATTTACCAGAAATTTTATAACCCTTCTCATAGTTGTGAAGGCAGCACTTTTAGAATAAGAAAATAATTCAGCTATTTGCCTAAATGTTACAGTATTAGCAAGATAGCTAAGTGTAATCAAAAATGCTTTATTGGGCGATATTTTCTCTCTTACTTCTCGATGGCTTGGTGAATATTTGGATAAAGCAAGTTTTTCTGAAACACACAATGCAAATCGCGTGAAAACGTATATCTAGATTTCGCATATCGTGCTTTTCTATTTGCTGTCCAGGGTTGTATTATTTCTCCTGGGTAAACTTCTTCATATTCACCGAATAAAGCGATCGCTCCACAGACCGCTTGTTCTTGAGAGAGCTTTTCGGTGCTAGACCATTCACGTGCGTCGCCTACAACCATTGCTGGCTGGCGGGACTGATAAGCGTGAGTATTGTTGTTGAATTCAACAAAGGACCGAATGCGCGGTGAATTGGCATTTAACATGGTACTCATAAGAATGCCTGGAGTACCTTTACCGGCATAATTAACCTGGCCCACTAGCTTGGGTAACTTTCTTCCAATCTTTGCTAGTGTTGCCTTGACGCGAGCAAAGTCAAGCCTTGCTAGTCCAATATCGTAAGCCGCAGGAATTACGTCATCTGGGTTAACGATTAATGGATTCTCTTCATCCACAAATTGTGCACCTGGGATGGAATTCTTTGAAATGAATTTCTGTCTAATAGCAATATCAGTATTTGGATTTGATAGGAGCTAAACAAGTTCACGTAATGAATTAATAGTAAAGCATATGGGTTGAAGTCTTTCGTCAATTGACGGGATATACTTTACATTACTAAGGGAGAAGTGACCACAGCAATTTATTATTCCGCTAACGGGTGAAAAGTTTAAGGGATTCACTTCAACTAATTTACGCGTCTCACCATCAAGTATTGTAGAATACTCGGTTAAAAATGTTTCTACAATGCCAATGTCTGCTGAAAGCCGGGCTTCGTCATACTTTGCCGCAAGTTGAAGCAAACTTACCCTATAACATGAATGAACTGGAATATCTACTTCAGGACATTGCATCTGAACACGGTTAATTGTCTCGAAAAGCGTCAAACCTAATCCACGAACACTAAAACTATTACGAATTGTCTGTTGTTGGGGGTCAACGTGAATGGTTTTAAACGCATCACTAAGGGAATCAAATTCGCTGAACTAAGATCCTTTCAGTCTGTCCAGGTTGCTTGTGGAGAACTGTGACATCACAGTTTCATTTTGGCTAGTTCTCCAATTATCAGAACGTTGAGCTCTGCGTCTTCCCCCGATTGTTTTTCTTCCTCCATATATGCGAACACGTTGGCGATCACTTCACGAGTTTGAGCGTTTAGAATACGTCTATCTATAACGAAAGATTTTCTCTAACGAAACTCTATCGTCAGAGACCAGCAGTGAACCATATGCCTTATAAAAAAAACCACAAACCTCCAATGTTCGTTATAGATGTTAGACTGTCAGTACTTGCCGTCGACTAGCTTCGAGTCGAAGAAGGGGTGGATCCTTCTATACTTAAGTTGATAAATTGGGCGCCAGAGAAGTTAAAACAAGTACTAAAGGTTCCTCAAATTAACCCACAACTCCTCAGTAAGTTAATGATTATGATACCTCACTAGTAAGGTCATACATGTATCACAAAATAAAACCAGAAAGTTCCCCTGATTAAAGAATAACTTTAACTATTGATTTGTTTGGTCCTAATGTCTCTTTTCCAATTTATAGCATATCTACAAATGCCAAGTTTACAAACGTCAAAATTTACAAAACCTGGTACTCGTCTGAAGGCTGGGGCGCACAAAAGACTGAAGGCCGTAGAAGTTAATTCACCCAATTAAACAGAACAAAAAAATATGGAAGAATATCACATAAATAACATCAACCAGACAATACTTAGGTGTTGTTGCAGTCACTCTTTGATTCCAACACTAAAGTAGGGTCGACCTTTTAAACTGTCGAAATTCAATAGACCATAAACTCATGGGTGCCGGTATATAAAAAACTTTTATTGTTTTTATCCTTTTGTAAACAAAAAAACCTAACTGATTTTAATTGAACACATTAATCTGATTTTAATATAAATATTTAATAACAAAATCTAACTAATAAAAAATTAACAACTTATGTATCATTTTCAGATTATAAAATCCAAAAACAACGAAAGAACAATAACTGTGACTTTACTCCTATAGACTATAACACACATACATAATTCTCAGGCCTGTCATTCACTCTAAATTGAAATGACTACAACTGAGCAAATTCTTTTTCATACAATACCAAAATACTTGAAATTGTTAGCAGAGCTGTAACAATCTTAAAATCCAATAAACTTTCATCCAATACGGTGCGGTGTGCCGGTTGACAAATATGTATGAGTTACTTACTCAATTTGAAGGTTCCTTGTAAATTCAGCTAACACTACTATCATAAGTAAGGTGGGAATGATTATTATTTTACAACATTTTTTGGGGGTGGGGATTATTTCACAACATTTTTTCTATTTATCAAAAACTTGACAACCTTTTCAGAGTTTTCTTTCAAAGTGACACTTTTCATCGTTAGACTACTTAGTTTTTAAGAAAATAAAAAACCTTCATAATTTGACAGATGCCAAAATCAATATTAAAATGAGGTTAGATAATTGACTTCCATAAATGTCATAATGACAACTAGCTAAAGGATGAAGTTGTACTATAAGTTACACTTTAAACTGAAAAATTATATAATTTTCACAATGTTAGAACTACTCGTTAATGTTGGAGCTACTCGCTCTCCAACAGGTGTACTCAACCCTACGTCTGTTCTACGTCTAACCCAATCTCTCGAGTACTAACACCGGAGTGTCATCCCAAGGTACCGTAGAGATGGTTAGCTTACTTGAGGTACGGAGAGTATCGTAGAACCATTATTTAACGGATCAAGCTAAAACCAAGTCTAACCCCCCCCCCTCACTGTTCAGAAAATTTATGAAATACCTGATTAAATTACATACAAAAGTTTAGTTTACTGAAATTACAGGTGATCAAGAATTATAAGCAATATCAGCTACAACCTACTGGTCGTAGTTATTGTACCCAACATACAAGATTGCGAAATCGATATTACAATTTTACAAGTTCAATCTAAATAGAAAACCATATATGTTAATGAAATGAAAACCAATGATACGTACCAGTGGCTGTCCAAATAGGAGCAACCCACAATATGTATATGTAAACCTTAGTAGGTACTGAAAATTCTAAAGTTACGAAGAGTTTATCAAACTTCTGAAAGACTAAAAATTACTACTTATATCCAAAATTTTTGTATCATAAAAAAACCAATTGTACTTCACCAGATGGTGAACTAAATGGTAGGCTTCACGCCTTCACGGAGTCTTGAGATCTAGTAGGAGGCTCCCACGACACTGTCCAAGCTCCTATTCCTGTCCCGTAGGTAAACAGCAAACTGATACCAGAATCACTAAAATTGACAGCCAACTTCCAATATTTTGAGCCAATTACAAAAACCCCAGGTAGGTTCTCCTGAGGTTATTCAAAAGGAACGTTCGAATATCCTTCACGTGGTCAAATCAATTCCACAAATCAGGGGAGAGAAGAAAAAATGGTGATGTATGATCTTGCCCACAGTGAGCTCCTAAAACCCAGTCTTCCTTGGCAGTTTCAATTTTTAATCTAAGTTTTAAATCCGACAGAATCGGGTGAAATCCTGGTCATCGGGCCAACTCAACAGCTTAAAATCCTCAATAACATTCCCAGAACCCAGTATTTGCAATATTTTCCACAACGTGCCGCTAAATCCAACACATGCTGCACTAATTCAAAATGGCCACGAGGGGTTTTATAAACTAACAGACAAACTAAGTACTGCCTAGGAAGACGAACAAGAAGGAACTGACTGTCACGTCACAGCTATGATTTCTCGTCCATGAACCCCTGTCAGTCAACACTCGAAAACTAAAATTCCCTGAGGGCGATTTTTCGCGTCGCATAGAGTAGGGTACGGTGCAGAGCGGAACTGCGAATACTATTCGTAATGTATTATTGATTTCTATGGCATCTAAGAAATAAATGATTTACGGAGAATTTTTACCGTTACATATGTTATTCAATTTAAAACTCAATCGCTAGCTGAATCCGGCACTGTACTAATATGTTTAACGCTTGAATCGACGTAGGGGAGACCGGTGTCAATTGTAACAAAATTTACATTTCCATTTTTCTTTAGTTAACCTTACTTTTTGAAAAGTTGAATTCACTTTTTTCAGAATGTGTACTAAGTTGAGTTTAGTTTTTCGGAATTTAATCTTATGATAATTCTGCTATTACAAAACTAGACGACTTGTTAGTACACTTCGACAACTGTTACAACTGCCACCAATCTGGTGTCAATAGTAACAAGGGCGGTGTTGATTGTAACGACCATATCTACAATGATGCAAGAAGTTAAGAAAGCTTCATAAAAAAACAGTCGAATTGAAAATCAATTTATTTTTGATATACAATACAAAAACGTATATTATATTTTATTTCAAAGCGAGATAATAATAACAAAATCAGCTACATTTTTAAACAATAATAAAAATTTTGGTTTTGTTATTCGTCATCAGAAATACAGTTTATGCAAACGTAAAATAGGCTTTTGTTTGTGCAGTTTAAATGTGCCCATTCTTTACATGTTCTGCATTGTATCCAATCCTCGGTGCTCGCACAATACGGTCCAGAACACACTAAGCAGAAACTCTCATCATCATCCGAGGAATAATTTTCTAATGGCTTTTTTTTAACTTTTTTCACTCGTTTGCCCGTAACTTTATCACTTTTGAAACCTGCGGAGTTTTTTGTGTCCTTTTGTCCAATTTTGCGTTTTACTGGAACTTTTTTCTCAAAATGTAGTTCTTCAATTAAGATCTT
This sequence comes from Galerucella tenella, assembly GCA_910591685.1. Classification (NCBI taxonomy): domain Eukaryota; kingdom Metazoa; phylum Arthropoda; class Insecta; order Coleoptera; family Chrysomelidae; genus Galerucella; species Galerucella tenella. The sequence continues at coordinate 6,219 of CAJUYH010010770.1, forward strand.
CTCTGGAGTATCGGTCAATATTGCAGTTTTAAGTTTCCTTCGTCCCCCTTTCCTGGATTTAGAGACATCTGCTTTAGGTAATGGTTTCAGAATATCAGGTGTAATGAATGCTGTCGGTTGTGATTGTGATGGAGTAATGTCCGTGGCCGTCGATGCTCCTGGTTGAGGCGAAGGAGTAGTGTCTCTGGCTGTCGATAGTCCTGGTTGAGGCGAAGGAGTAGTGTCTCTGGCTGTCGATGGTCCTGGTTGACTTTCATTTAAGTTGGCAGGTTCAACTACAGTTGGATTTGGTATTCATGCTCGTTATCTAGTGGTCTATCGGTTACTGTAGATGGTAGAAAATCACAATCTTGGAATATTTCACGATTAAAAGGCCAAATGCCGGTGCAAGAGAAACCAGCTAGAATATTTGATGGCGTTGTAGCTAAAGGAAGTGATGCTCTAACAATTGAAGGTAAATCATAGATGGTCATGCGCTTCCCTGGGTTATTCTTCATCCATTGATCTGCAGAGTTATTAAAATACTTCTTAAAGGACTATATACTCCTCGATCTAGTGGTTGGAGTCGGTGGGAGGTGTGTGGGGGAAACGACAATAATGTAATAAAATTAGCTCTGCAATAATCTATCAAGGAAATGGATACATGTGAAGAGTGATTGTCCAATAAAACTAAAACTTTATTAGTCTCGCTGGGTTTAACGTGTTTCACAAAGTGTTTCATAAATTCCAGAAACTCCTTCTCTTGCATCCATCCTGACTTATTTCCTACCCCTATGCATCCCATAGGCCCATCCCTAATAAAATGATCCTTGAAATGTAACCGGGGAAATATAAACATTGGCGGAACTGCGTTACCAACTGCGTTACCAACTGCGTTTACAGCCACACACAGCGTAACCAGTGTTCCACGTTCTTGAGATGCCACTGATCCTACTTGTTTGGTCCCCTTTTTAGCTATTACCTTGGTTGGCTTTTGAACCGTGGACACACCAGTCTCGTCAATATTGTAGATATTTTGTGGTTCAAAACTATGTCTCTCCAATACAGTTGCCAGTTTATTAAAAAAGTTGGAAACGTTTTCTCTATTGAAATTCATGGCTCGTGCAAGGCTAGTTGCTTGGGGGGCGCGAAGTGTTAAACGAGAATTTCTTCTCAGGAAAGCTGCAAGCCAATCTTCACTAGCCTGTTCTACCTCATTCCATTTTCGAGGATAGTTAAGCCGGTTAGCATATTCAAACTGAAACGCTAGTTTACGAAGGTCCTTGGTAGTGAGCCCAAAGTACAAATCGACCGTTTTTTCACAGTATTTGACTAGCTGTAATTCCTGCTCAGCAGTAAACACCCTATTGTGAGGGTTGTATCCCACATTAGGCTGTACATTGTTACGTAGAGCATTCACGAAGCGATTTAAAGAAACATGGCACATTCCATAATCCTTAGCTACTTTTCTAACAGATTGTTCATTATCAATCACCTTTCTTGCTGCTTCTTCATAAATAATTTTAGGTATCAGTCCCCTTTCAGTCTTTCTTGGTCTAGGTTTTACCATTTTTCAATGTGCTGTAAACAAGAAAATTAATTTGTAACGCGTAGGTGTCGATTGTAACACGTTACAATCGACACCGTAGCATTTGTTACTACCGACACCTCATAACCTTAAACGATATCGTTTACGTTTCTGTATTGTTTGGGCAAAACAACGAACCCACTATCCACCAAAAATAAAGCAAAAACTACACTAAGTCCTACCCTTACCTCGAAAGACTGCCAATCTAAACACTTCGAGCTCCAACAAACAATTTGTGTCGACACGTTTATTTACTTTTTCGGCAGTTTATAAACTTTGACAGTATACTTTATATGTAAATCCTACTTCATATGCATGTCAATTATTATTCCTAAGTATTTAATTTTTTTTTCGGGGAGGATGTGGAAGGGTGTTCCATTCCTGACTACCAAGTGAGCGAATGGAGGCATTCCAGCTGAGTTACAACAAAAAGGTATGTAATGTGTCTTATCTATGTTAACCGTTAATAGTTTTTTATCCAGCCAACATTTGATCGTAGAAAACTCCCTTTCAACCGTAGCTTTCAATGAGTTCCAGTCATCTGCTTTATAGAAGATGGCTGTATCATCTGCAAATCCAACTATATTTTCTTTGTTACTTAATGAGAAAAGTCCATTTATATATATATATATATATATAGGGTTGTCCAAAAAAAACCGGAATTTCCTTTTTTATTGATATTTTTTTTATTTATAGGTCGATTTTATTGATGACGGTTTTGTTTGAAAGATAATTGATCAAGACACACTACTAATCTAATATTTCGCGTTTTGTTTAAAAAAACAAAATGGCGGACACATCCAAACTTTACCAAACCTTAAAACTGATTGGAAATTTTTTGTTTCGCACTGTATATGTTTGCGAATTATTTAACGAAAGTTCAGACATTTGTAAATTTAACGAGAGGTCAAACATAGAAATCGGTCAAAAATTGTCTGATGTATGGCTCGACAAAAACAAGTATGTTATTACATAGTGAATTTTAATTTCTTTCGATATTATCTACTAAAAGTTAATTGAAACAAAACGAATTTTTTATGAAGAACACAAAACAATAACTAAAGTTAAAGAGAGAATTAAACATTAATATGGCCACCATTAGCTTCAACTACTAGTTGAACACGACTTCGCCAGCTGTCGATTGCTTTTCTAATATGTTCTTGTCTGATTTGGCTCCAACATTGGAGAATTCTTTGTTTAAGTTCTTCGACATTTTCAAATGTTGTACCATTTTCATGAACTCTAGCCTCTAAATCGCCCCACAGAGAGTAATCGCACGGATTTAAATCTGGACTATTTGGAGGCCATTCGTGAGGCTCTAAAAAGTCAGCTACGTTTTCTCTTAAATAATTGAGGGTTTGTGCACTGGTGTGACACCTTGCGCCGTCCTAAAAACATATTCGCAACCATTCAAAAAGCAAAAAAAATAAAACACAAGCATACCTGCATAAAAATATAGTCCGGGGCTCGATCCTCTATTCCGGGAAGCATTTGTGTTAAAACGGTATCGCAGTAAGTTTGAGAATTTAACCTGACGCCTTGATTAATAAAAATTAAATTAATTTTTTGATTCCTCGAGATCACTGCAGACACCATTACGTAATTACCAAACTTGTTTCTTTCCCTAAACAGGCGATTTAAGGGCACTTCCGTTTCACGTTGGTGGTGCGAGAAAGAAATTTCCAATCAGTTTTAAAGTTTGGTAAAGTTTGGATGTGTCCGCCATTTTGTTTTTTTAAACAAAACGCGAAATATTAGATTAGTAGTGTGTCTTGATCAATTATCTTTTAAACAAAATCGACCTATAAATAAAAAAAATATCAATAAAAAAGGAAATTCCGGTTTTTTTTGGACAACCCTATATATTAAATAATGTTGGTCCTAGCACGGAACCCTGAGGTACTCCACAGTCCATCACCCTCTCACTGCTCAGTACTTCACCCATTCTCACCGCCTGGCATCTTCCTGTTAAATAACTTTCAAAAAGCTTCAAAATTTTACCTCGCATTCCAATATCTTCCAGCGACTGAAGAAGAAGGCGATGACTGACAGTGTCGAACGCTTTGGACAGGTCTATGAACACACACAAGGATGGTCTTCCCTCATTCAAAGCTTGGGCAATTTTTGAACTTAATAACATAACAGCATCTTGAGTTGAAATTTTCTCTCTGAATCCAAATTGATAATTTGAAATGAGTTTGTACTTATTGAGAAAATCAACAACCGTTTTTTTGATGATTTTTTCGAATACTTTCGATAGATGGGTAACCAGAGAGATCGGGCGATAGTTGGTAATGATGGATGTATCCCCTTTTTTAAACAATGGTGTAATGAGAGATTTTTTTAAACTTAGCAGGGTTAACACCTTCCTCCACACATCTATTCAATAAATGAGTCAAGGGCTCTAAAATATAGACTGATATTTGTTTCTGCTTTCAAGTCATCACAACCCACTGCCTTGTTATTTTTTAATTCAAAAATTATGTTTCTCATTTCCATGGTGGTAATTGGTTCGAACACAATTGAATTGAGTATAGGTGTTCTTTTTATTGTGTAATTCTTGTTGTTTTTTATTCGACCAGCGAGAGTTCTACCCATTCCAACAAAGGTTCCATTAAATGCATTCGCAATTTCCGTTTTGTCCGTCAAAATTTTGTTTTCTGTAGGATGTTTAATTTTATCTATGATGTATTTTTGTTTTTTTGTCACTGATAATTGTTGAACAACATCCCACAGAGTTTTTGAATTGTTCTGATTTTTTTCTATCAATCAGTTATAGAAATTGGATTTAGTTTTGTGGATCAGTGAAGTTGTTGTTGTTGTTTCGGTAGCTTTTGTATTCTTTCTTTTTTCAGATCATCGTTGGTTGGCAGTTTTTGTATGAGACGAAACATCTTATTTTTTTTATTTATAGAATTTAGTAATCCATTCGTAATCCAGGGAGCTATTTTGTTATCTCTTCTACGAATCTGACGTACCTTAAAAAGGTTTGTATTAAATTCTTGAACACTGGAATTTGGCGATCTGTATAAGGTTGTAATGAGAAATGTGGTTTTCATGTTTACATCAAGTTTGATTTGAAGCACCTTCAGCTCATTAGAAATCTGTTTTGTTTCGTAACTAAAGTTAAGACACGATTTAATATATGCAACTACCCCATCATTCTGGTTATAACGGCTTTCGTTATATATCATATTATATCCGTTTATGCAAAAAATGCTTTTATCGATAATCTCTCTAGTTTCACTTAAAATCATACAGTCAAAATCAGTTTTAACACTCTGTAACATCACTAAAAATTCATCTAAGTTTTTATTAATGCTACGGATATTCATTTGCAGAATCTAAAAATTATTGGAGCTCTTATTGATATCAAAGATTTGATTGCATTGTTCAGTGGTATCTATGCTATACGTTTCGACATCATCAATCCCGAAATCCCTTACATACTGATCCATTATATAAAAAAAAGCTATAAAACATTAAAAAGAGGTTTAAAAAAGAGAAGGAAATGTTTTTACAACACACTGATATATCATATACAAAAAAAGTTATAAAACATTAAAAATAGGTTTAAAAGAGATAGAGAAAAAAGTGCTTTCACAATATACACGTTTTAGACCAAAACTGTGACGGAGGAAAAAAGAGTCTATAGCTTTGTACTATTTTTTCTTCGTTGTTCGTTTTGTCCTTGTTGTCGAGTGATTGGCTTTTTGATCTCTCTGTTATCTTCTGAAATATTTTTTGGTGTAATTTAACCAAATTTTTACCCTGCGGAATTTTGAATAATTGATTTATCCGGCACTGCATCCGAACCTTTTGCAGTTTTTGGAGTAGCAGGGCAACTGTTTGGTTTCGTATTGGCTTTGATTTCCAGTTCTTCGTCTTTCAGTAACAAATCAGCAACTTCGTATGCTTTCCCGTTCACAAATAATTTATTTCTTTTAATGTAACAGTTATTTGCTTCATCCAGTTTTGCAAGAAGAAGATGTTTCCTGAGAACTTTTGATGCTTCCCTCTGCTGTATAGTTTGATCTTGTAC
>CAJUYH010010771.1:0-11824 GCA_910591685.1 Galerucella tenella
TTTTCAAAGTGGTTTTCCGTAGGCCTATAGGGGATGTATTTGCCACTTTAAATATTAAATACAACGCGCCATGGTTCTATCTCCTTATATCATTATTTTATTGTGATATATAAGATGGTGTGGAAATGAACCGTATTAATACCATTGTATCAATTTAATAAATTTAAAAAACTATTTGTTTTTTTATTTGACTAACCTAAGGCCGGCCGCACACATAATCGAACGATACAGAGCACGACAAGACATTTTGACTGACAGTGTCTGTTGCGAAAAGTTTAGGATGGACGGATATGGAGTGCCAGCACACTACATCGAACAAGACAAGACAAGGCAAGGCAAAAACACGATCGAACGGTTGTTTCATGACTGGTGCTGTCTGCCAAAGTTTCGTCTTTAGTCAAAAGCTGACAGACAAACTAATTTGCGCATGCGCTGCAGAGGAAATTTGAACAACAGCGCCACCATCGCACATCGCTTAGCTATTTTATCCGCCAGTATTCGAGGCGATTTGGAGTTGTATTGTGTCTTTTACTTCAATGGTGTCACCGTCTGAGATTGAGGACGACCCTACATCTTTTTTAGATGTAGATGAACTTTTGTCATTAGTGCAAGGTAACCCGGCAACATATAACACCTCTTTGAAAGAACACCATAATATTAATGTTATCGGCAAGATCTTGAAACGTTAACTTTGTTAGTTAACATTTCAGAAAATAAAAATGTGCAATAATGACTTCAGAATTTTGATTTTTGGTGGAATAGTCTATATATATTATCTAAAAATATTTCATTCAAATATTTAATAAAATATTTAACTTTTGTAATTTGTGGTGGAATGAACTAGTAGACCAAAAATCAATATTCAAGAGGTATTTTACCGCGAAATTTAAAATTTCGAATGGCCTTTAAATAAGAATGAGGAAGGTCCCGGCGTGGCTTCTCTCATCGTTTGTCGACGATACAACAACTGTGCAGTAATCCACGTGAAACTTTGTTTGTTGAAATTAAAATCCTTCCTGCTTTTGTTACTTGAGTATCTGGATTACTGGTACGTTTTTTTTCTATTTGCTAATTTCACATTTTAATAATTTTTTTTCTAAATCACTAATTTTCTATAAATATTTTCTTACAAAATGGCTACCCATTTTGAGAGCCACATTTCCTCTCCTATCCAGCCAAGGATATTTTTAAATAATATGAAATTGTTTTTTTTGAATAATTCAGATATTTGTCCAGGATGAATCCTTAAGTTCAATCAGTAAATTGTAATTTTTTGCACTGGACAGATATCCTTGTTAGCTTCATATTTTTTTTGTAACCTTTTTTTTATATACCGGTATGTTTTATAGCACAGTTTCTGGGGCACAATACCTAGAAGGCTGGTAGTACCTGAATAATTAATAGTACCGGAAAAACAGCACCTAAATAAATACAGTACCTGGAAAACTAACAGTATCTGGAAAACTAGCAGTGCCTGGTAGACAAAAAGTTTTTTTTAAACCTGCCAGAAGCGGTTTTATGGTGAAACTACAATAAGTCAATAGTGGAAGACCACAGTCCCAGGCTAAGTTGCAGATTTCTCCAGCTGTACTGGATAATATCTCCATTGACATTATCTTCAAAAGTAGTCTATACTCTAAGTATTTTTTTATTTATATCTTACTAACCTATTTTGTTTGTAATTGGAATTTAATATATACATCATTTTACTTCTTTAGTTTTATTTATTATACAGAAACGTATTTTTTCATTTTTCTCTTAACAGATTAAAGTTAGCCAACTCTTAAATTTGATTTTGTTTCTAATTTTCTTTTAGGAAAGAAAATTAGTGGCGCCCTAAAATTGCCTTCTCTTTTCTTTTCTAATTTTTTTGTTTAAGATCAATTAGTAACTAAGTCCTGCGAACTGGCCTAGTTGCTACCAAATTTAAGTGGTTAGTTAGGCAAGAACCTACAATACAACCTAAAATCATTTTTTTTGTTAATTTTAAAAACCTAGTTTTTCATCATCATCCAACTTTAAACTTTAATTGTTTCATTAGCGCCCAACAGGTATTGTTTCATTGGTGCTCAAACATATAGTGTTTCATTGGCTGCCCAACGTGTTATAACTTTAATCTGTTTGTATCTTTTTTCTTAAAAATTTTTATATCTAAAAATTTTTCTTCCTGCTTTTTGGGGGAATTTACATTAACTTTATAATAACTTGTCTCAACTGTTTTTCTTCCAAATAAATATAAAACTGATGTTTCTGTATAGTAAATATCTCTCTCTTCCTTTATCTGAAAATTTAATTGTATCGATAAAAGTGTAAAGCTTAAGGATTCATATATTCATCAATTAGTCAATTCACTTATTATTTACTTAATTATCTATTTATCGTTATCTTTCAGTGACCTTCAGTCGAAACATACTTTTGAATAGTTTGCTGTGGACTTGCTTCCAGTTTTTTTTGCGTTAATATATTTTTAACTTAATTCTCATTATCTCCTATTAGTAAATTTATCGAATTAGTTTTTATCGGGAATAATTGCCTTACTTTTGATTATTAAAGATTTAAAATCAAAATATCTTGAGTATGCAGTGGCGTACATGCATATTTTTTTTAGGAAATATTTTTGCCTTTTCTATATCTTTAGAGTATGTATCATAAGTACTTACATTTTTTTTAGTGTCTATGTGTTTTGACGTTTCGTTGTGGAATAAACAATTCGTGAAGTATTTTTGTGTCTTATCGTATCTTTTTGTGTTTTTTGAGTATTTGAGATACCAAAAACGCTGTTCTATTGAGAACAAATTTCCGTGAATGTTTTAAATTTTCTGGATTTATCTAGCTTTATGCACCTTTGGAGTCTAGAATCTTTTGAAACAAAATTTTATGCACAAACATTTTCTGAACTTCCTGCTTTATGCAAAATTTGGATTCGGATATGGTTGTAGCATTCCCTTATCGTTAGTATATTGAGAAATTATCTTTGTTTGCTTGGTAGCACTTTTATTCTCAATATATGATTTATCTTAGTCCCTTTATCTTTTGACACGAGTACAAATAACACATTGTTTTTTTTGCACAACGAAATAACGAAAAATTATCTTTACCTTAGTAATGAATGATACATAGAAAAATAATATTTTATCGTGGCATATTTCTCTACATTAGTTGATTACTAAACTAATTTTTTTTCGTAAATTTTTTATCTTAAAATTCCATTTGCGTATCTTTAATTCAGTTTTCGACAATAAAACCATATTCAATTTTATCTATCTGGCTGAGATGTTTAACATCTTAGGTATTTGCTTTGTGTCATATCGGTAGCACTGTCAAAATATTTGCTGTGTTAGTGTGATGATTTTTTTTCAATGTTTTGCTTGCGTGATGACCAATGGCTACTGTGGACGCTAACTGGCAACCTCCCTGGTAAAAATATCATCTAACTTTCCAGTGAAAATTTTTAACAGTCACTTTGTCAATTTTGTCTCTTTTCTTCTGTCTTAGTCAATCATTTTTGTCGAAATTTTGTTTTTTCTCAATCATTGGATTAAATTTTATCACTATGTTTAACTTTGCTTTTCACTAGTTTATTTTTGTTTTAGGCACTTTTATCTTGTGGAGTATGATGAAAAATTCCAAAGGCAAGGGCAAGAGCAAGAACCTACAATACAACCTAAAATCATTTTTTTTGTTAATTTTAAAAACCTAGTTTTTCATCATCATCCAACTTTAAACTTTAATTGTTTCATTAGCGCCCAACAGGTATTGTTTCATTGGTGCTCAAACATATAGTGTTTCAATCTGGAGAGATATTGGAAACGAATTGGGCGTATCACGTACGTTGTAATAACAACATTATAATATATTAATAGAAAAGGTGATATTTTGTTATTTATTTAAAGCATACCAGCAAACTGGGTTGATATAACTTTTGGTAAAGAAACATATCACAATGTAACCATATTGAATACCACATTTTTTAATGATGATTGTAGGTGTAAAAAATGAGTCAACATTTTTGCTTGAATATATATTGTCAATTTACATATTACTGTAAATTTTAGTGTCTATGTACATTAATTACACTTAGACAAATACCATTTTTTCTTGCCGTGGTACTGAGCCTGCGGGAGAATTGAAGTAGGTCATGAAATTGTCTCTAACTTTATACGCAGCCTTTGCTGCTCTGGCGATCACAGTTTCTTTTTCTCTGTCACAATCTTCTTCCATGACCATAATTTCATTATAGACATCTATTAGTTTCCCCTCCTTAACTCTTTTGACGTTGTGTAAAACAAAACATGCTAGCACAATATTTTTTGTTATGTCTGGATGACATAATATGGCAACAATATCATTACAGCTATGGCAAACGGAACGATTTCCTGAAGACATCAGATATCTGTGTGTGAGTTTGATATGGCTGATTCGAATTATTCTGATTATAGTAGCCTCTCTCCGGGTTAAGAAGTTAAGGGAGAGAAGAGAAGTGGTTAAATGGATATCATGGAGTGCTGTCGTGCTATTGCGCCACAGGTGTCGCCAAAAATCACTCCACTTAGATTCTCGATAATTAGTGGAGTAACTTGGGATACTGGGATACTATTTTGGAAATTGTTGGCTGGCTTGAAAGAAAATTGAAATTTTCGCCCGAACATATCTGGTATTCTCCTGATGCAAAAAAGGCTAATTGTATTAAAATTTTTTGAACAGGCTCAATTGCAAAGGTACTTGCTACAAGAATTATGTGAAACAATAGCTAGTAGTATTAAATGGCTAACCATTTCTTTGGTTAGTCTAAAATGTACAATAAACTGCTCATCAGTTGTTGAAAATGGGTATTACTTCTTAATGTTTTCTTTGTGTTTTTTAATCCTAATTGTTCCAATCTTTCTCCGTTTTCCAAAACCAAATGATTAAAAATTTGAATTGGCAACATTATACGCCTTTGTCTTCAAGAATAATAATATGATTAACTTGAAAGTCAAATAAATAATATGAGTAATCGGTGTAAAAAAAGAGGGCACATAACCTAACTAAACATTTGTTTTTGACGAGGAAAGGAGAATAGAGATGCCACATAAAAAACATTCCGTCTTTGTTTTACTATACGTTGGGGACACATCATAGGTATCAGATATTCGGCGATTGCTTTAGAACTATTTGTCGCGACAAAGCGACCAAATTTGGTGAACGGAATATGTATTGTTATAGATTGAATCATGATATGATTATTTTAATAAAATTCAAAAAGTCACAACTATAAATTAGAAACCACTCTTGAAAAAAATAAAGTGTACAATTAATAATGAACAATTCATACACCACCTGTTGGCATTAAATATAAAAGGTAGATTCATAATAACAATCATTTGAAGTATACTGTCAAGAGTATACCCAATTGAAAATATAATGTTTGTATGTCACGTTTGTTATATGGTTTGATTTAAATTATACGATTTTGAATAATGTTTAAGATAAATTATAAAGATACTCTGATTTAGTTTATGTTATAAATGTTAATTAATAATTTATGAATATCAAATTTGATTAAAATGTCATGAAGTGTCAAAGTGAAATTAAAGAAGTATTGACATGATTAATAAAAAATTGGAGGTTGGTAAGACATTGTGGAAGGAAGTAAATTAGGTTTGTCAGGACAGGTTGCTAGGGGGAAACTAAGGGGTTGTTGACGGGTGACAAAAAGAAGGGAGCGGATAAAAAATTTTTATCCCAAAAACCAGAATAAAATTGTTTCTTTTCTGGAAAGAAAAACCAGGTGATATAAGTAGCAAGGTGTTGCAGACAGGAGAACGAGAGTTCCTGGATGCGAAGAAATAGCTGAGACGAGTTGTGGGTAATAACTTACCACAATTAAACTTCTAGTCTTCTGAATTGGTGAGATAACCATTTAATCAAATAATATTTGCATTGAGCAATTTTTGTACGAGACATTAATCACATATATTAATGTGAACGAGTTTCCAGTATCCAGACGCTGAAAAGAAATTATAAATTATTATTTGTTGATTGATATTATGAAAGATTAAGGTTTTGCATCATATTCCAAGTGATTTAAAGTGCATAGATAAGTTATTTATAGGTTGTATTATTTAGAATAGATCGAGAATTTGATATAAAATTTTTACCAATACTCGCAAGGTATATAATATTTATCTTTTCATTTCGTTTTCGATACATTATCTTATTTTCAGTTTTCATCACAAATTTTATAGATTAGATTCCAGCCGGTAGAGCCGATCAGCTGTTAGATGGTTAAATCGGATCCGTGTTCCGTAATTTTTTTGGTTATCGCAAGTATTGGTAGTGTAAATATTGCATAATTATTTTATAACTTTAGGTTGTCGTTTGCTTATAATTATAACAATACATATTGTTGTATTAAAACAAAATCAGAGTAAATTAATAATTTTTATTTCACTATTGGAACTCCATCTACGAACCGTTACCTCTACTAACCCTGAAACACGACCTTGAGGTAAGTAGTTGATTCTCTGACGGAGAAGCCGTGGCAAAAATATAAATTAAATACCTACAATAATAATAAAACATAAAATCGAACCACACCATAATAATAAAAAAAATTAAATTAGAATTATAATAGTATATCGACTAAATCGATTCAAGACTACCCGCTAGTGTGAATAGAATGCCACCCCAGCATATGGATTCCGTCGATTTCAGTCGAGTAGCTCGATTGTGGGAAAATCGGGACTCGATCGAGTTTAAGAACCGAATTCCGTTCTTCGATCGAATTGACTTCGGATATATTCGTAATATTCGATTTTCGACCAAATTTTCAGTCAAGTAATGTCATATTTTGCGAAAATTAATAAATAGTTTTTTATTCCTAACCTTTCTTTTTTAATTTTTTCACTTTTAAAGTAAAAAAATATTGCCAATAATGAGGGCTAGACTTGGACGAGCTGAAAATCGACGTAAGCGCCTTAATTTAATGAGAGGGCACTTAACTCTAAGGGCAAGTAGTAATTCTTTTGAGCTGTGGGATGACAGATTCGTCGAGATTTGTAGACTTACTAAAAGGTAATTGAATGATATAATTTATTTGAAGATTTTGAATGATCGAGATATCCTTTTTCAGCATGGTAAGGGATTTGATTACGTTACTGCATCCAATGATGGAGGAGAGAGTGTCTTTGAAGGGCATTCCTCTTGAATTTAAAGTGTTTACTGCTCTAAGATTTTATGCAGTTGGGTCATACCAACGATGTATTGGACAAGATTTTTTATCTGCACTTGGTCAAACAAGCACACATAGATGTATTAAATCCATAACACAAGCCTTATCGAACCTTGCACAACAACATACATACAACTTCCATTAACTACCCAAGAAAGAAATGCCATTAAATTCGAATATATGAACAGATGGGGGTTTCCTGGAGCAATAAAAAATAAGAGACCTTACTAGTTTCAACGATTCCATAAATTTCACAAGCGCCATTGAATCGTTTTACCCATCGAGTCTATTGGGACTTTGTAGCATCTCAATCACGCTGTAGTTGGATATTACAGGAACAAAGCTCTGGATTCGTTAATAAAATACGAATAAAAAATGTAAGTTGATACGCTGAACTCCACGCCACTGGAATGCTGTAATGCGCCTGTTTATAAAAACAACAGAGCATGCATGAAACGTTGAAAAAGGTGTCCACCGCGCGCTGTACTTGCGAGCTACGGTGACTGAATACCTGCTCTGGTAAACGATAAACGATGAAAAATGTGGGTAACTTCAACTTTACACACTGAACTTGTGTGTTTCAGCAAAGGCTTGTATTCTTAACCTATGTTACCTGTGGTCCGACGACACTAAATCACTTGATTTTCAATAGATGCACTGTTTTAAAGGAATCTGATGCACTATTTGCTATTAAACTAATAAATGCGATCGAATAACCTTAAAATATGTTAGTAAGTGGACTGTAATTATTTAAACAAAATGAAATGACTGACTCACTATATTCTAACGAAATATTAGAAATGTACAAGAGTATGAAGCAGTCACATGTTTACAAACTGAGAAACGAATGTTGCCGGTCTGGCGTCTCAACGGTTTCTCTCGCATTCTTAACTCTGCTTGTTTCTGGTTGACCGCGGAGACCGGGGGGCTGCATTCTGGAACCAAACGCTTACAGCGTTGCCAGGTCTGCCTGAATAAAGATTTTACTAAAAGTTAGGAATTTTTAGGGAAATACTCGGAAACCAGGACCCAGATTAACAATGCTGAGAGTTGAACTAGGTCTTCTGCTTAAGTGATGTGAGGAGGAGTGTTGTAAGTGTATGGCCTATCACATCACTAATGCCGTATCCTAATTTGACACTCACTTGAAATATATATTTTGATGTTTTATAATATTGTATCTGATTTATAACATAACTTTCTCTGTAAAGTATATTGGTAAAACATTCTCCTAATAATATTTATTCTTTCGCCCGTCGTTCCACCCAACAAATGACTCAAGATTTTTGGAAGACTGCTATTAAATACAGAAATAATTTCCTAAACAGTGGAACTAAGTACCGGCTTCGAGGTAATTTGAACTGTTATTTCTTTTTTTGTTTCAGCACTGATCCTGTTCTCTTTTCTTGAGATCCACTGATTGTTTCTAATAACTATATTCCACATATCGTTTTCTACCTTGGAACATTACTCTGTTGATGATACATATACGACATTTTCTTTCCAAACATTTTTCATTGAATTTATTACAACATATCGTCATTAAAACATCATCTAAATTCTTCTTCCTCGATATTTTGAATTTAATTAGATAATGTAATAGCAAATTGAAATTTTCATGAAGCACACAAAGACATGTATTCCTATTCGATACTCTTGGAGGAACAACCCAGAAAGGAAGCAGCTCACCAAAGGCTGCATAAGAAATTTGGAAATTGTTTATCAATAAAGTCACCATGAAGTGTTTTTAAAGAACCGTTCAAATAACGTACTTCTTAATTCCTCTTTTTATAATCGTATCTTTATAATTTTTAGCAATACTTCAACTTTAGCTCTAGGTAATTCATCTTTGAGTGATATCAGTTTTCTTTTTGTTCTAGAATACCGGGCTCTATATTTAGACAAAGCAGAGCGCAACCTTTTGTTTTCAGCTTGCATCATTCAATTTTTCTGTAACAAGTAGCCCGGTCAATAATATATCAATTTTTAATGCAGATGACACAAGTGAAGATTTGAGAAAAATAAGTCAAAACTGAAGTATTTAGATTTATTTAGTTAAAATTGATCACTTATCATCACACAGGCGTCTCATTCTGGGTTCGCTATTTAAGACGGCAAATAGTGCGGCAGATTCTAATACTATCAGGACAAACCTCTTTTTTATTAAAACAAGATAAAAAAAAGTTCACTGATGTATACATAGACATTGAAACTAATACAAAAAAGTGAGATTTTTTTATCGTGTACCTATATTCTTTGTCTTTTGAATCTTTTTCATTAAACAAATTTAATGTTTTCTTCTCACCAACGCCGAGGATATGTAGGATATTTTGCAAAAGTTTTTAGTAACCTCAGATCCTTTAATTTGTAGCCTGAGTCTAATACTTTCTCGATCCATTGTCGGTTAGTTGCCGGTGGTATTTTTATTCAAATAAAGTCAATCCTCATATTATATTTATGAATATTTTGGCTTTTATCACTACCGTACATACCGATTTTTTCTAACAAAAAATTTATGTTTATTTCCCGTGGATATTATGGTACTTATACACGATGAGACAGTAAAATAAATGTCTGTTAAATTTCTGTAATAGTAATGTATGTATTAATTCAATTGCTCACTCTATATAGGTATCTGTTGGTTGAAAAAATGTAAAAAGATAACAAAGAGTCGATAAACACGAGATTTGAGAAGAAAGTGTCTTGTGAAAATATCACTAGATTTTTCCAATGAGTATATTTGTTTAGTTCAAAGGGAAAAGTGATAGAAACTGGAAACGTAAATATGGAAAATTTATTATCGGACTTTGATTGTTTTCGTCGTTCTAATGACAATGCAATTATACTGCCGCAATTGTGATCAGGTGTTACTTTTTAATGGAAAGTCAAGTATGACACAACATGTGAAAACACAAAAACACATGAAATCTTTAGAGGGATGTCCAGACCAATTCTATTATGAAGATTTATGCAACGCATTTGTTTCTGCAAATATTCCATTAACAAAATTAAATAATACAATTTTCAAAAATTTTCTTTGTAAATATACTAAACGTAAAATACCGGATGAATACACAATTAGAAAACATTATATTCAAAATCAGTACGATAAAGCAATGACGGTAATAAAAACGAAAATTTCCAGCAAATATATTTGGGTTTGTGCATATGAAACGACTGACATAAAGGGTAGATGTGTTGTTAATGTTGTTGTAGGATTATTAAGTGCTGAAAATACTTCACAACAGTATTTAGTTTCTAGTGTGTTTCGTGAAACTATGAACGCTGGAATGATTTATGAAATAGTGAAACGTGGATTGAACAATGTAATTGATAATGACGTTTCAAAAGTTTTATTGTTTATTTCAGATGCGGCAAGTGTAATGTTGAAAACAGGGAAACTATTACAAGAACATTTTCCAAACATGCTGCATGTACCTTGCCTTGCTCACGCGTTACACCGAGTTTGTGAGTTTATCCGTGACAGCTTTCCAGACATTAATTCGTTGATTAGCTGTTTTACAAAAATTTTGTTAAAAGCACCGTCCCGAGTTTCTTTATATAAAGAAATATGTCCGAATATCCCCCTACCTCCACAACCAGTTATTACACGATGGGGAACTTGGTTACAGGCTGTGTTCTTTTTTTCGGAGCATTTCGACAGACTAAAAGTATTTATTTCCAACTTATCAGAGGATGTTCTCTCTATCACTCAGTGTAAAGGTTTAACACGTTGACTGCCGATGTCAAATTGGAACTTTTCGAAAAAACCGATTTTTTTTCGTGTTTAGATTTGTAAAAAAAGTATTTCTTAGTGTTGAGTTGATTACTAAAAAAATTTTGAATTAATCATTATACCTCAAACTGTTATGACTCAAGGGATGAGTCACCGGCCTCTGAGGACCTATTCTCTATCACGAGGCCGATGACTCAACACTCGAGTCAGACCCTAAACTCACCTATGATATGGAAAAAAGCACGAAATGCATAGTCAAACTTCATTTTATTGAAAATATCATATATTTTACAAATAATAGTCAAGCAAAACTCAAATAATTCGGATAATTCAACATAAATCAACATTCTAACTTTTAACAAAATAAAATGAGCATTTTTCCAAGCTCAGAAACGTACATAAAATAAAAATAGGTACATAAAGCAAAAATAAAAATACATAAAACAAAAATAAAAAATATATGAAAATGCGAAAATCAAAGCAAAGGAGCTTTATTTTTTGTCATGGAATATGCGAAAACAATTTCCGAGGCAAAGTCCTGGTTGATCAGGACAAGCAGGACAAAAATATGGGGTATTCTTGCGGATTTTTTGTTCATAACACACCCTGCACCGCTTTCTCATCTGGCGTCCATTGTCATCCAGATGATATTTTTCAGGCATATGACCAAGCTGGTTTTTGGGTTTATTTTCAGTGGGTTGGTTGTTCGCCTTTGATAGGAGATTTTTGATGATACAGTGTCGGAAGTCATAATAATTGAGTTTTTTTTTAGTGGAATACATGTTATAAAGGTGAAAGGCGTCAAGAAGCATAATCGAGATGAAATGAATGGCAATCTTTTTGTACCACCTAATTGTTTTTCTGTCACTTCCGTA
>CAJUYH010010772.1:0-11824 GCA_910591685.1 Galerucella tenella
GTCTACGCGTTTATATTAACGGAATGATCTTATGTTTCGAAACCATTGAATTATATCTTAATATTTATCGCAAAATAATAATGATTCTAACGCTTTAAAAGTTTTGAAAAATATTTTTCAAAGAATAATTATTATTCAGCGATATCTATTGGTAACGCGCTTTATTAAATACGTCAATATTACAGGAAACTGTAATAATACTTCTCGGAATACTATCTCGGAATTGAAAATTGAAATAACCCATTGTAAAATTCAATTTATGGGAATGAAGTTAGGTATACAATAAATTACCTCACGAATTCCTGTGAATTGTCTCTTTTAGCAGAAACCAAAAGGGAATTAAATTTTTTCTACTATTCAGTCATTTCTATCAGTTTTTTTTACTTGAATATTTAATTTTTTATGTCTATATTCGACTTTATCTTATCGATTTCGATAAAAACGCCGAGACCGCCGGAGAGGCGTTCTTGTATAGTTCTAATAGAACAGCAGAGAGATTTATCCGGTCAGTGTGGATTGGTAAGCCGTGTGAGAAGTTTGATTTGTAAGGATCATTGCAGAGCATGTCTGGCTTGGTTTCAAAAAATCGTATTCGGTGATTAGAGGATTTTTATTACAATATGTGAAGTTTTTATGTTTATTTTCATTTTAAAATATTGATTCTCACTAAACCATGTTCATTTTCTACTTTGTTAATTTAATTTACAACAAAAATAATTTCATAACCTAATAAAAAAGCAATAATATAACGTTGACCGCCTGAGAGGCGTTGATTGGCGGCACACAGTGATTGTAAATAGGTGGCACACGGTCAATTGTCACCGTGTGCCCCTGGCAGTGAATGTGTTAACCTATTGAATAATGTTACCCATTCCTTTTGACTTATCCTATACATTTGTCACAAAGGATTGATTAAGCTCATGAGTTACAAATTTAGAAATTTAAGGACAATGTGATAAATATTCAAAATTCCAGCCTTCTGCAGATCGATGTATGTACCTGGTTTGGTGAGTCTGTCTAGCAAAATTTGTGGGAAATAGTCCCGTGGATGAAACGATGACCGGCACCACCTCACATCTGTCCTACCTCTATTGTAAGATCGGTGTATTTTGCAATGTTTGCGTTGTATTTGTCTAAGTTATTTTTATTAGGTACAGCAAAATCCGCTAGAAGAACCGAGATAGCTTTTTTATCCACAACTACAATATCAGGACGGTTATTCGTCACCCGTCTATATCATAGAAAATTTTTTGACAGTTCCAAGAGCCAATCAAATTTCCTCATATTTTATCATATGAACAATTTCACCCAATCCTGTCAACATTACACTGATAACAGACCATGGGCTGTTTTCACGTTGGTTGCTATGGACACATATTGATTTATTTCGATTTTGAAGTTTCAAATATTTAATGTTTCGAAATGTCACGATTTGTTTTAGCTCTGTATTTTTCCTATAATTAGCAAAACATTTTCTATCCAAATAACCCTCGGACATTGATAAATGCTCAATCTTGTTGCTTGTAGGCAACAGACCTCCGCCTGAGGCGCCGGTCTGTTTCCAAGGGGGCATCCATTAATTACGTGAGGACTTTTTGAGAATTTTTCGACCCCCTCTCCCCCCTTGGTGAGATATCGTGAGATTTTTTTCAACTCCCTCCCCTCTCCCCTAATCTCACGCGAGATTCTTTAAAACCTTTATTTGAACTGTAAACGTGTTGGATTATTGAGAGGAAAAAAACTTGTTCTATTTACCTACTTTTATTGAAGACTAGCAAAGACTAGGTAGTAGGTAGGTAGTATTTGTGAATATTATCGTAATTTTTTTAAAACGCAATTTTACACCGTTTTCTGCGAGAAAAATAATTACGTGATATTTGCCAAGACTCCCCCTCCCCCTTAAGTGAGATTCGGAAAGATTTAGCTTGACCCCCTCCCCCCCTAGAACACCTCACGTAATTAATGGACACCCCCCAAGCAACAAGCTTTCGAAATCTGTCATAAAATTTTTTCGAACAATTATCAATGTCCTTGGGTTATTACTACTGATAACATAATACAGAGTCTATATCGGTAAAAATTTTTTGACAGCTCCAATAACCAATAAAATTTCCTTATTTTTTATCATATTAACAATTTCACCCAATCATCTCAACATTACACTGATAACAGACCATGGGCTGTTTTCACATTGCTATGGATACATACCTATTGATTTATTTCGATTTTGATGTTTCAAATATTTAATATTTGGAAATGTCACGATTTGGTTGTAATTCTATTCTAACTTTCTCAAGCTTGTTGCTTGTAGGCAACAGACCTCCGCCTACGGCGTCGGTCTGTTTCCAAGCAACAAGCTTTCGAAATCTGTCATAAAATTTTTGAGCATTTTCCAATTTCCTTTTTCAAACAATTATCATTGTCCTTGGGTTATTACTACTGATAATTGACACATCGTAGTATAGTCTAAAATCAGCATTCTCTAGAACCGAATGCGGATGGTTCTTGTATTAAGGTGTGACTCCTATAAAGTTAGCAGAGCCACTTGCAAATAAATCGATGAAACCTATTCCAATAATTGTCGAATAATTGTCGAGAATTTGTCGTGAACGTAAAAAATTTGTCGCGCTCCAAGTTTTTTTTATAGGGGGTGGCTCTGCTAACTTAATATTAAGTTAGCAGTGCCACCCATAAATAAATATCAAAAAGCATTAAAATTATTACGAATAATTGTCGAGTAATTGTCGAAATCCATCTGACGTGAAAAAAACGCAAAAATCCATTCCTTCTAGCATATATATACCTTTTTCTTGGAAATTCCTGGTTTTTGAAGAAATTTCGTATTTTTGGCAACAGCGCATAAGTATAATGACATTTTACGTGTTCTCCATATCATTATGGATTTCGACAATCACTCGACAATTATTCGTAACAATTTTGATGCTTTTTGATATTTATTCATGGGAGGCACTGCTAACTTAATATTAAGTTAGCAGAGCCACCCCCTATAAAAAAAACTTGGAGCGCGACAAATTTTTTACGTTCACGACAAATTCTCGACAATTATTCGACAATTATTGGAATAGGTTTCATCGATTTATTTGCAAGTGGCTCTGCTAACTTTATAGGGGTTAAGGTGTGTAGTTGTTAGCTAATCCAAATTTGTTGGCCAACTTATAATGGATGATGATGCAAAGTTGATTGTGCCTGCGTAAATAATCAATGTTAGCCTATGCTGAAAATTCCGACGTACTGTGCTGTATCTTTTCTGTTGTTTGTTGACATCTTCTGCACTTGACCGACACGATGTTTGGATCTCTTATGACAAATTTCGGATGGTGGCATTTGTGTTTGGTCATCATGGTAGTGTTCATTTCAGAATTCTAAATGACCGATATGGCGTATTCGTTAATTGCTTTGGTGAGATTTTCTGCGTTCAACTGGGATTTCAATAAAGTAGTTATCCTTTGAGTGAACTGTCCTATAAATTTATTTTTGGCTTGCTTTTGGTCTAGTAGCTCAAATTGCTGAAATCCTATATGTTTGTAGGTTTCACCATTCCACATGGCATTTACAATATTCCCATTTGGTAGTAACACATATTATCTGTTAACCATTTTACCCTTCTCGATATTTAAGGTTTTGCACTTGTCTATCAGAATATTTCAGTGATATTAAGTAAATGTTCAATTTAATGCTAGTTTGATACGTATATTTCGATTTGATCCATATATAAAGGGTTTGAAACAGTGCTGCTATTGTTCCTACTGGATTTTATAGCCAGTATAATTAAGTAGATTGGAGAGTGGTTTCATCGCCAAACAAAACCAAAGTGGACTAAGGGGGTCATCCTGGAAGATCACCCTACGGATTGAAATGTCGTCAGTTTCGAGGTATTGAGCATTTATTTGTAAATGAAGGTTCGTTCGCCAGTGCTTCATCCATGACTTAAGAAAACTAACAAGAGCGGGGTGTACTTTGTAAATTTGCAAAACTATAACAAGCCAGGAATGTGTAACGCTATCAAATGCTTTCCTGTAATCTACGAAAGTCAGGTAGATGTTGCGCTGTTCCTTTTACGTCAGTTTTAATATTATTAAATCGATGATGAGCAGCTCTTTGCAACCTGATCTCGTTTGCACCTTTTCTATTCTTCCAACAGGATGTTGTTATACTCGACATATAATAATAATTATTATTGTTAAACATGTGGTACATTATTTCAAGTAGATATCATCAATATTTATAATGCTACCTCACTAATTATATCATACATGTTACAATTTTTTTGGTGAAATGCTTAAATAATGTTTCTCTTTCAGATTAATATGTGATTCGGCTTCCAGTCCTCAAAGCGGTCGTTCTTCATCTACTTGTGGATCTCCTCCACCAGTTGCTGTAACGACCGTCGTACACCCAGCACCTGATAATCTTTCGTCGTCTTCACCTCCAACGTCGATACCAACAGCTAATTTTACTCCCGCTTGGTCCTTACTAGATACTCAAGGTACGTATAAGAAATTTAGACTGATTTAAAGAGAAAATGGGGAGAAGCTATAGATGTTTGTAGTTATAGTAGAATCGCAATCGAGATGGAGGTCGTCACCTCTACCCTACCACTTGTACTTATACCTATAGTTGTTTTTCTCAATAAAATGGTACGTTTGAGCGAAAAAGAGAGAATTGAAAGTTTAAAAATTTGTGGGTATGGTGACAAGTCCCGAACCCAGCGAGAAATTTGTGAATTGTGGAATGATAAGTATTCAGATCGTTCTATTCGTCATGGTCATAGTGAACGAAATTATAATAACAATTTTTAAAGTATGGTCACAAAAAACAAGGATTTTTCAACTTTAACACCCTGTATATCGGACACTATTAATAGGATTGAATTTTTGTAACAGGGACACTTTTTGTCAAGAGTGATAGTGAATTAGTGTAATATTAAAGTGGTAAAAGATAAATTAGAACTAGATTATACCGAATATAAATTAGTACATTTTTGGAATCGTAATATTATTAAATCTAATTAAGAGGGACGCGTAGTTGAAAATGAAAATTGACCAGCATTGATTGAAAAATTTCAAATTATTATATGCAAACCTTTCCTCTCTTTCGCTAAACCCGGATATTTGTAATAGTTTGCTAATTATCATCGAAAGTCTTGTACGTAACAAAAATTGAATGAATAATTTTTATTCTAGGTGTTAAAACAGAAATAAGAAGTCCCGGATTGGCAGAATCAGATTGTGTAGCATCTACGCAGGACTCTGCTTCATTTTTTAGTACTGCAATAGATTTAGGAAACATCTACGAAAAGGACTACCACCAAACGTACTCGGCAGCACACTCCTACTACAATAGGTAAAATAATATTCTTTATATGTATATAATATGTAAGTAGCATTTAAAGTTAGTATAGTACATTCAATATGATTCAATAGCCTTCTTGGTGTGCGTCATCGTTTGTGACGTATATCCCGGTTTTGGGTATGTCGTTTATTTTATTTACTATTTTGACATATATAATATCTAACCTTAACTTTGATAAATAAAATCATCTTATCGTATTCAGTCAAATTCGAAAAGGCTATGACTACTACTACTACTAAATGTGCAGGCGAGCCTTGTCCTGGACAACTCAAGCCAAGGTTCCGGCACTGAGGCCACTGAGGCCACTGGCGGGCCCATTGTGCCATTCCTGCTACCTAGACATCCATGAAGCCGAGCCCTTCAATAAAGGTCACTACCTTTTTCAATGGATTTCTGCTTGGATTCGCCTGCGTAGTACAGTAGAGTGTGGACACTCTAAGAGAACATGGACTGACGTTTCGTCAGTCATGCCGCAACCCCTACATAGGGAACTTTCCTCTACTCCTAAGTTGTGGAGGTGTTTCCTCATACAGCAGTGCCCTGTTAGGAGTCCTGCTATCTTCCTTAGCCTACTCCTTGGTAGTTCAGTAGCTGCCCTGGCGTGTCCATCAGTCCATCCCTTCAGTAGAAGTTTGGATTGTCTAGGACCCTGCAGAGCATTCCAATGAGCGAGGTGCTGATTCCTCAGCCACTTCTTCGTCTCCTTGCGTATTTTTTGTTTTGTTAGGCCCAGGGCCGGTCCCGGGCCGCAGAAAGGAGCTGCCGCCCCTTCCGCAGCCAGTGCATCCGCCATCTCGTTGCCTTCAAAACCAGAGTGAGCTGGAATCCATTCTAGCCGCACCACGTTCCGCCTTGCAAGATTAGCAAGTCGTTTTCGACATTCGTTAGCAAGTCCTGAGTTGCTGGTATACCCACTCAGGGCTTTAATTGCTGCCTGACTGTCGGAGTATATGGTTATGCGTCGATCCACATAACCTCTGTCTAGGTTTATCTGCGCACATTCCAAGATAGCATAAATCTCGGCCAGATATGCAGATACACCATCACCCAATGGTACACAAACTTTTGTTCTTGGGTTCCTGGAGGCTATGAAATTAATAATTACCAGCTTCTTTCTCTAACTGAAAATACTTGAGAACTTTCAAAATGCTGATTTTTTTTCGTGTGTCTAGGCATATTATTGTATTATTTAAATAAATATAACAATAAGATTAATATTCTCTTTTCATAAATAATAATTGACCGTAAACAACAAAGTACAGACCTGACGAGAACTGTAATCGGAACATTAGAAAAATACGTAAGACACATTGCCGCTACGAAATGTCTGCATCCTATTTTGAATGCTATAATTTCTCCCGATTGATAGGTCACGCTTGCGCGTAATCTAAACATGAACGATCAAAATTTTCCAAGTAAAAGATTAGGGTTAACGTAATACATTTAAGCGGTTCATTATTGTAATATTTTGATTGGGATTAATCACAGACCTGCCTTTTTTCCCATTTCTTCCAACGTAATGTGTTAAAAGGAAATTAACAATCGATGACGCACACCAAAAAGGTTACTATATGAACTCTACTTATTTTTGCCATGGCGTAACTAGTGAGCAACATCTTTGCGAATCGAAAATATATCAGGTAGGCCAAGAGTCGGGTCTTTTTTGTAAAAAACGTACGGGAACAGGTATTTTTTTTGAATATGTTCAGGGGTATCCCCTAAATGTAAATCCAGTTGGCGTCATGGGGGGGTCTTCACTTCAGCCGCCATCTTGAAAAACACGTTTTATTAAATATCTCGCGAACCGCGTATCGTACGACAAAAATTGTGTAAATCATTATTGTAGATAATAATATTTGCCATCTTTTTTATTTGAAACCTTTTTTTGTATAACGCATAGGTTTTTAATTATAGCGCTCCAAACTTTTTTCAATATGGTTTTTGCTAAATATTTAGTTAATGGTGAATGTAAGGTAGTACAATTGGTACCAACTGAACGTGCCTGCGAAGTCAATAATGACAGCGACAGCTCTAGTCAAGATGCCAATATGTTTAGAAGTTAATAAAAACCTTTGTTACTTCAAATAGTGCTTTTATAAGAAATTACAAAACTAACATGGCGCAGTCAGTTAATTGAGTTTGTTGCTCAAGTGGAAAGATAATAAAATAAATCAAGTTGAACAATTTAACAAATTAAACAACAAAATGGGTGATAGCAGGGGCGTTCCCACAATGGTGATGACCGGCAATCTAAGTGAAAACTGGAAACTGTGGAGGTGCAGATTTGAAAATTATCTAATTGCAAGCGAAATAAATAAAAAGGATGAAGCTATCCGGTGTGCACAAGTACTTCACTATATAGGAGAAGAACGTTTCCGTATTTACACAACATTTTCATTTGCTGGAGTCATCAGGAAAAAACAAATTAGAAATTCTTTTGAATAAATTCGAAAACCACTACATTCCGAAACAGAATTTGACCTACGAAAGATATAAATTTTTCACATCCAGACAAAAATTAGATCAAACTTTTGAACAATTTGTTACCGAATTAAAATTGTTAGCTGTTAATTGTAAATTTGGAAATTAGAGGAAATCATTCAGAAATCCATTTATGAAAGTGCGAAAGTTAACAGCAAAGATATAGCCAGTGCTGATACAGACGGTGGTACCTCGATATATTATAAATGCTGTCAATAAGAAGTATGGAACAACTTCCAAGAAAATAAATGATTGTTCAATATGTGGATTTCCCCATCTGCTCAATAGATGTCCAAGAATTGTTCTTTTCCATGTATTTGTTTTAATTTCTTTAAGATTGAATTATGTTCTCAAAAAGGTAGTACAATTGGTACCAATAAGTTAATAAAAACCTTTGTTATGTCAAATAGTGCTTTTATAAGAAATTACAAAACTAACAATCAATGATAAATTAAAAATGGTGGTAACTTAATTGTAGATCATGAAATTTTCTATAAATTTCATTGGAATCTTTCTCCCGTAGCCAATTCCAACGCCAACTTGGATTTACATTCAGGGGACACCCCTAAACATATTTTAAAAAAATACCTGTTCCCGTACGTTTTTTTCAGAACCTACTTATTTGGCTGGGGCTTTTGGACTAAGGTTTATACTACGTATTGTCTTTCACTAGATGGAACAGTCCCTTTTCTACTACGATGTTTGCTAAAAACTCACTATTTTGATGTTCTATTACTTTGTCAAAAAATGTAATAAAATATTAAAATATTTAAAAATCTGTTTCAGCATACAACCAGGTTATGGGTCATCCAGTGCAACTACTCCTTACATAAATTCGGCGGCTTCTTTTTATAACAATTCTTCATATCCTTACACGGGATTAAACACATCGAGAGTTTTAAATCCAGCTTGTAAAGTTAGTGCCGGCTACATTGCTTCTTCGTACTCTTCGCCCAGTTCGCAGTTCAATACTGCAGGACAGTCTAGTCAGTATTCTTCCTACGCTGCATACGGTACCCCAGGAGCTTCTTCATTCACACAAGGATTTACTACGCAGGTAGTTTTATAATAAAGGAATTATAATTTAATATTTTCCTCAATATTTTGAATAAATTTGCCTTAATATATTTTCATTGCTATATAAACTCTGTTGGTCAAAGGAAAATTCTCTATTTGGTATACCGGGTGTCCTAAGTTATCGTATAGAGGCAATATGTCGCTTATTTGACAAGATAATTAATAAATAAAAAAAATATATTGAATGGCTTTAAAGTACCTTCCTAATGACTTATAAAAAAATGTTTTTCATTTGACAGCCCTGTGGTAGCTACCCCTGACTTTTTATTTTAAAATGGCACCCCCTGTATATTGTCATTGAAAATCGCGTGTCATTTTTTTGTGTGTTTGGGAGCCGTTCTGATGCCGGGAGCACTGCAGCCTGTGGGCTTATTGTACTCTACTCCCACATTTATTCCACCCATCCAGTTATCCCCGTACCTTCGAGTAGACGATATAGGTCCATTGGATGTGTGCCATATACTTCCGGTGGCATATTGGCTTCTCCGAAGTTTGTTTGTCTCCTCGAGTCCAGTTCCTCACAGTCAGATAAGATATGGGTTACGGTCTCTGTCTCCATGCCACAAAGTCTGCAGCTGAGGTCCCCGCTATATAACCCTATTTTATGCAGGTGATCTTTTACCGGGGTATGACCCGTTAAATAACCTGTAATAATTCTTAGCTTATCCCTACTGATATTCAGTAGTTCTTCGGCCCGTTTTACACATGTCACCTACGAAGGTTTTACTGTGTACCTGCTTTGGAGTGTTCCTCCACTGAAGTTTATGATGGCTTTGTACCCATTATTGTATTTGCCCACGGACTACCTTCTTTGTGGTCCCAAGAGCTGGTTCTTGTCCAACATATGCTGTTGCTGAACCTCTTTTCGCGAGTTCATCAGCTTGTTCATTTCCAGAAATACCGTTATGTCCCGGCACCCACACTAATCTTACTTTAATGTGGTCTGCTAGTTCATTCAGTTCTTTCTGGCATTCTTCCACCAGTCTGGATGTTACCTTGCGGCTGTTTAAAGCTGCAAGGGCTGCCTGGCTGTCAGTTAGTATGTTTATCCTATGAGTGTCAGTCCTATATTTGTTAATTCTGACACATTTTTGGATAGCATAAATCTCAGCCTGAAATACAGAGAGGTATGTTCTTCTAGTGAAAAGGAGCATCTTGTGTTTCTCATTTCACTATACACACCTGCTCCTGTTCCTTCCCCAGTCTGTGACCCGTCTGTGTACCAGGTCTCTCCTCGGGGAAGCTTCAGTCTGCTTGGGTCTTGCCAGTCCTTTCTGTCAGGTATTTCTACCTCATATTTGGGACTGGGGAGAAGTTTAGTGGCCATATAGTCTGTTTTCATATCTAAAATGGCTCTACTTATGATGTCCTCACTGGATATGTGTCCTGATCTAACTATTTTGTTGCTCAGGTTATTTTGCTGCCTAAATAGCCCCATCCTTGCTTCCCCCATTATCACGAGGCGTAATGGAGGAAGGCTAAATAAGGCTTCTAGTGCTGCCGTTGGCGTGCTTCTCATGCACCCTGCAATACTAAGACAAGCAAGTCTTTGCACCTTGCCTAGTCTCATAATTACGTTCTTTTGTGATCTTTTTGATGTTATTATGGGTTTAACCACTACACTGTATATCCAGTGTATCATTCGCGGACTCAACCCCCATGTTTTCCCACAAGTTCGTCTTGCAATCATTAATGTGGTTTCCGATCTTGCTGCTACTTTTTCCATTTGTTTGGTCCATGTTAATCTCGAGTCAATAATCACCCCGAGATATTTAACATCCATGACCATTGGAATCTCCGTACCTTGAAGGAATTGCGGACCCACCTCTTCCGTCCATTTTGTTACTATGTTCAGAGCCTGCTGCATGCGCTCTCTGACCGTAGTATTGAATCTGCCTTGTGATATGATGACACCAGATCGTCCGCATATCCTAAGATAGTATGGTGTTCCTTTTTGAGTCCCTGTCATTCTATTTGGAATATAATGAAAACATATACTTGGTATTTTTTTCAATTAATAATAACAACAATATTTTCTCATTTTCTGATATTTTTATACATAGTTACACTTTGATCAACCGGGTTTGGGCCTGGGTTTTCTTGTTTTTTTTTAGTTTTCTTTTCTTATTTTCTGATATTTACATATTTACCTCAATATTGTTATGTTACTACTAAATTTGATAACGTTGATGACGGGTCGGGTAAATAAGCTCTCGTTCTTTGAGATCCTTCAAATCATAAAATACTTCAACCGAGAATTGTAACACTTACGTGGTCAGCAGTGACTACTGTTTTAAAAGCCATCTGAAGTTTGGCCGCAGGAACTATAAATCTCAGCGGGAATTTTAAATATCAAATTGAGGGAGAATTTTTCCTTTTTAAAAAATAAATTGACTTTACCAAAATAACACAAAATGCAGCTGTATATTAAATAATATAAATCGTAACTGATAGTATTTTGCAAATCTTGCGTCAACAAGAGTTTGCCAAATATTCTGTATGTTCAGCTCCGATGCAAGTTTACAATTCTAGGTTGAAGTACCTATTTTTATGACTTAGATGATCTTGAAGAACGCATTCGTGAAGCATGTCGTAGCGTTACACCAGCTATGATTCAGACGGCCTGCACAAGAAAGCTTTTAACACGCTTTGCAGCTTGCATGAATTCTGCAGAAAATAATTTTGAACACTTGCTGTCTTCGTTTTCTAAATTGCATCAGAATTATTTTAGTTGGAAATGATACTTCATGAAATATTGATGTTTTTGTTATTATTAATTGAAAAAAATACCAAGATTTAGACTAGTCGAATTAGCTTAGTTTGAAGCGAAAAAAAACAAAATTGTCAACAGGATGAGAACAGATGGAAATAGTGAAGAGGCGTATAATAAATG
>CAJUYH010010773.1:0-11823 GCA_910591685.1 Galerucella tenella
ACCAAGAATATTCGCGTTAATTGTGCGTTTGTTCGGATAAAAGTAACAGCGAGATGAAGAATATTAGTTAATTAACGTTGCTCCTTGTTAGTCCTGGATAAACAGTGAAATTTAATAAAGAGCCATTTCATGCGACATTTACATTCATTTATGCTTCCAGGGCTTCGAAATATTGTCTAGAATTTAAACAAGAATGGCGATTTTGGCTTTAATGCAGATTTTGTTGTGAGCTTGAAATATAATAAAGCTGGAATTTCTATTCAGCATGTTTATTGTAAACTTTATTTTCAACTGCGTAGCAGATAAATCCAAATATTGCATTATTTTTACTGAAACTAATACTTCAATTTACGTTCTCCAAAAAGTGTTAGGTTGGTTTATGTTTGTTTCGATGTGTTGAGGTTGCGATTCATAACAGCTGAGTAATAGTAACCACAATAAAAAAAAACTTTGATTTAATTTTAGTGTCAGTCGCAAAAGGATTTTGATTAATATGTAATCACATTATTCTTGTATAAAAATAAATTTGATTCATTTCCTGAATTCTGTTTACTTTGATTTATAAACTCTATCTCTAACTGCGATGTGTCATTGTGTCGGGACTGCTTACAGGACATTGTCGACTAAATTACCACCTAAAGAAGATGAGACTGGCTCAGACCTCGGACTATCGGTTCTGTAATTTGGAGTACGAAACTGTGGAGCACATACTATGATCATTCCCAGCTTTGGGCAGGGTAAGGTAAAATATATTCGGTTTTAGTACCTTAGAGCCGAACGACTTCTAAAAAGTATCACCAAATACAATTATGGACTTTGTCAGAAGCCCAGGCTTGTGGGCTGAATTGTAATCCCTACGGGGAGCCACAATAGACCTAACGGCGGTCGCAGTGGAGAATGTCCCACTCACATAGAACCTAACTGGGATGTATTTATTTTATCCAGAGCAGGGAATTTTAGAACGTTTTGGGAGCCCCATAATATTTACTGCATTTTCAATTTTTGCACCCCAGCTGCAGGTTCCACACTGGCCTATACGAACGGTTAAGGATTTTGTTCAAATTATAATTCCATGCAGTCTTTTTTTCAATTTAAATTTACTGGATTTTATTTTCAAGAGTTTTTATTAATTTCAATTTGTTAATTGGCCTGAGGGCCAATCCAGAATTTTGTTATAGTATAGTATCTGTAAATAATTTCATGACTAGAACAACTTGAGTCTGGGATACATTTTATTAGAGGTGGTATAGTCAAAGTCAGGTTTCTGAATGCAGGTCTACCTATAAAACTGGTACAGCGACTTTTAGTCACATGCAACACCATTTCCATTCAATTTATATAAATTTATTTGTCAAAATTAGTAGCACTGAACAGTTTAAAGTATACTGAAGCTTTTTCACACGTTGTTTTCTGACATCTTTATGTGTAGGATGCAATTTTTTTTATAACATCACATAAAGCCGGTCGAATTTAGCTTATTGATGCGCACTGAACATTGCTGGTCATAACATTTACTCCCTCCCACTCCTACTACTCGCTTCTCACAGGTAGCCAAGATCGACAGGTCTATATTTGACCGGCTGTACTTTGCAATTGCAGGACCTTTCTTAAATATAAAAATGGGAGTACTGGTAATAGTATGACATATGATAAAGTAACGCAATGATTTTTGGAGGCAATCAATCAACATGAGGCGATCCATATACTTTATTGAATGGATTTTCATGTGAATTAATCGAAATTTAAATAATAATTGTTCCCGAGATTAATTTGCATACGCAGGCTTTTGTATCGTATTTAGTACCAAATGACAAATATACTGCATGAAATCGGAGTAAATATTAATCAGATTAAATGTATTAGTTGATAATCAATACGATCCCAAGTTAATTATGATTATGGAGGAAAAAAATGGAATGTTCATTATCGAAAATGTGTGTGTCTAATATTGAGATACATATATCCTAAAAATATCTTGCGCTTGAAAATATATGATAAAAGCATCGATTATGTAGATTGTGGTATGTGTAGATATTCAACAGTATGAGGTACAAAATATAAGCGAGTAAGTAAATCTTTTACCCATTAGAATCTAGGATATTTAGGGATGTTTAATATAGTTTGGATTTTTATGGTTATTACATGGATCTATTGGCGAAGAAAAGGTGTTTGCACCATAAAATATTCGACCCTCAAAGCTCTGCAGCAAAAATGGGAAAAAAAGTTCTGGAACACTAGCAAAAAAAGTGGGGAAACATAGCTCCGGAACACTGACAGAAAAAGTGGCATCAGAAAATACAAATGGGAGGTTGGACAAGAGCTTCAATTAGAAGTGTATGAGGTTCCATTTCAGCTTCTGAACACAGAAGGTTTGGTTCATTTACGAAAAAAATCAATATGTCTACTGCAAAGAATATGACTCTCGCGAGCAACATATTCAAGTGTAGCAAATGGCGTATGGTAATGAATGAAGTACAGTGAAGATTGGAGGAGATAAGGTGAGTAAGATACTGGAGAGCAGAGATAATGACTATACAAGAGAAATGTAATGGGATGAAAGAAGACAGAATATCAATGCCACGAAACTAGAGGAAAATAGAAATAGTTTTGCAATTCATCCAAGCTGATGATGATAAGTCTACAATATAGTACGACCGGAAATTTTGATGTGGAAGAGGGCAGGGGTTTAATAGAATTTTTATGGAAAAAATACATATTTAATAATTTAGAACGATTTATTTTACTTCTTAGATGAATAAACTACATGATTATTTTCAGATCCAACAAATGTAATATTAAATGCTTGACAATTCGCTTTTTAAGCTGAATCACGTACCAAGTGCTTTTGAATAAATCTCTGAAACTAAATTATTTCCAAGACGTAGAATCGTGCAAAAAATGTATTTACCAAGAAACTGATTTGTCCTATTCTAAATAACGTTTCTCACTGACAACTTATCTCCTTAGATGGCTGCGATTGATGTTTGGGAACTATTTTTAATTAGCTCAATTAGCATATTTAAAGATGATATAAATATGTAATGTGATTATTGCACTTTGAAGACTTTCTACCACACATTTTTCTTCTTGATTGCTGTAAAATTTCTGTGTAGTTCTTCTTACCGAATGTGACGTTGCCTGATATAATCTGCTAAGGAGTTTAATATCCATCTCTGTCTGATATACAGATGCATAAAAACGTTCGTTATGCTGAAGAGTTATAAATACGAGTCATGAAAACACTGACTCTCGTAGATTCACGTTTGTCGGTGATAAGTTGGTCCAATTAGCGAATCTCAAATATCTAACAGCGGTGTCGACACTTCAACTTTGAGAAAAGGAGGAGTAGAGTAGTCCAGTCGATTAAAGCAAGGTATTGTTATTAAAACGCGACAACACTATGTGATTTAACTAAAGTATCAGCTAGAAGTATTCACAGAATGATGTTTAAAGAAAGTAAAGGTCAATCGGATAATTTGTCTAAGAGCAGAAAACGCATCCAGCTTGATGTTCACAGTAAGTATTTTATCAGAAGAAAATTCCATTCGTTCTTTTTTCGAAATGAGATTACAACCTTAAAGTTGCCATCGAAATAGATTCCGATGATACGATACCCAACCAATTTTATTGAAATCATGAATTCAAATGAACATCAAATACATGAAAAGAAGTAGGAAAAGCCTCCTTAAAGAAAGAGAAGGAATTGTCGTATGGCAAGAGTTTCGTCTTGGAGGTAGAAACATTTAGATGAGACTTGGTTAAATTGAAGCCGTACTGTCTTAGAGGTGTGACAAGATGTTGAAATAAGGCCGATTCAACGAGCAAAAAAAATTGATGTCATTGATTTTTCTGAAACGTTGAGACCATATTCTATTTTCGATTTCATGAGACACATGTTTTTTCTTTTTTCCAAAAAACGTTTTTCGAGCCGTGAAGCCGTTATTTCGAAAACTCATTTTGTTTAAAATGGTCACCATTTTGATCCAAAAGATCGTATCGGAACCATTTTTCTTTCAAAATGTGCTTAATTCAATCAGTTTGACCATGCTTTTTCCGAATTTCAATAGTTTGGAAAAATTTTCCGGAAAATTGGAAAAACTGAAAGAAGAGCTTTTTTTCAAAATGCTATTTCTCAAAAACGCCCACTCCGATTAACGCAAATTTTGGATATGTTATTCTCGAATATATAAGCTATCTTTTGGGCCAAACCGCAATATGCCAACTTTTTTCTTTCCGGAGATACAACCTTGAAAACACAAAATGTCATTTTTTCACGTAGTTTTTGGCTTCTAGCGCTTTTCAGGTACGCCCTATGATAAATTCAATAGCGCCATCGTATTCTACAGAAAAAAATACATCGGAAACATGTGTCACATGTTGATTTTGAAAATTGACAATTACAAAAATTACGCATACCGCACACCGCACCGTGTCTCACCATCTCCTTTCGGAATGGACTCAGTGCTAATGAAGAACATATGATATTTATACCATTTTAAGCAGAATGTAGTTTTTAGTTTACGAAATATCGGCTTTACGATGTATACTTTGACATGATGCTACGGGGCTCCAAAAGCGTTTTTTTTTTTTAAAAAGGAAAAACGCGTTTCTCCTGAAATCGCAAAAAGAATTTGGTATCAACGTTTCAGAAAAATTAAAGACATCGATTTTTTTTGCTTGTTGAATCGGCCATAAAAACCCGTAGACAAGCTTCTGTTTCAACGGGTTAAAAAGCGTCTGCTGGCAAAGCACTGGAATTTTGTGCCTACAATTTTATTACTCAGGTATAATAGACCAAATGATTGACAGCAATATAATTACAAATAATGATTCAACTATACGTCAAATAGTTCTTGTACAAACTATTTTATATTTCCAACATTGTTTACGCATACGTTACGTGAAATGTCTTTGAAATGGGATAACAAAAATTCAAATAAAAGCGAAAAATGATGTGATACGGATTTGTTCGAGATACGAGGATTTCAATGTCATCAACTGGATTAAGTTCTGTGAAAAAGTCGCTTGTGTTGCACATTAAAAATTCTGAATCTCTATAGATAACTGTACAACAGATAAATGCTTTACCACTTTGATGAATAATTCCAAATCGATTCTCGTTTCGTTATCATTTTTCCATACAGTTTCCTTTGATCAGCAAAAAGCATATATAGGTATATAGGCTTCCCTTTTTATCAAAAGAATATCGAATCCCGCAATGCGAAATAAATATGGGATCGCAAATTTCAATTGCTCAGCAATTTAAATAACAGACTTTATCATATCATAAGAGTCATCTGTTTACTTTCTACGAAGGTTAATGGTTAGTTATTTTTATGGATTTATTATTCTTTTGCATATCAATCTCAATTCCGAACCGTAGATTTCAGCTGAAATCTCATGATAATGAAAATTTGTTGAGATTGTTACACAATTGGAAAATTTACCGCGATAACTTTTTGTTTAGTTAAGCTTGCTGAATTTGGTTCTATTGAACTTTTTTATACAAGTTGAGGCCAGATTTCTAAATAGTAAGTAGGATAATATTAATCAAACGATAATAAAGGAGCTGAAAGCGGATATTATTATGGGAAAGCGGCAACGAGATATAGCTACAAAATATCTATAGAATACTGGAAATAAAACAGAAGATTAGCTTTCCTAGTAGTGCTAAATAGGTCTGGATGTGTTATAGATTTTCCGATTTTTTAATTGAAAATTACAGATATGATTTTGAATCATAGGCGATAATCGATTAAGTAAATGCAAAAGATCAAGTAAATCCAATGGGAAGTAATCAAATACAAAGGGTATATACAGAGCAACGCTCTGTTATTTCGGCCGTCTACTACGCAACATTTCATCACAAATCGAAGATATACGTTTTGTTTCTCTATATGTGTATTTTTCCAAACCTGCTGCAATAGCAATAAAAGTAATTGTTCCATGGTACCTGCTCTTCGCCCACATAAAGTGTATACAAAATATGTACTCTGTGACAAAGTATTTGTTTTCTACGAAGTTTCAACGCTATAACTTAAAAAATTACGAAGATATGAATTTTTTGAAAACATTTTTTACGCTTCTAATTATCCAATCACTTCGCTGAAAAATGCGTTGTATTCGTATTTTTATTATCTACAATTCAGCTTTTGCCACTATTACGATTACTTCATAAGCTTTGTTGTTATTAACAAAGGATTTTTGTCAAAAACTCACTATTTTAATGCTCTATAATTCTATAGAATGTCACAATTTTCCAACCGGAAACCACTATGCAACAGACAGGTGACCGTGCTCTGAAGCTTTCGCTTTGGGTTTCAACGAAAAATCAGATCAAATGACCAAACTAGGCTCGTCAATGCCATTTGTTGAACCAGATCCTTTCTGTGGCGTCAACGACAACAAAACAGTGGGTAGCCCACAACACCATAGTGGTGGACAAACTTTGCAGGACAAAGACAAGCGAGAGATTTGATGAGTAACGACAGGAGTACTGTGATGAGTCTGCTAACTGGGCACTTTAAGCCCAATAAGCACTTACAGCTGGTTGGATTGACAGACGAAGGTATGTGCAGATTCTGAAAATTCTAGGAAGAAAGGGCACAACAGATAGATCTGAGGAGGTGGCATATGATTAGGCCAGTAACCAACTCAAAAAGATGATCCAATTTTTGTTTTTGTAACAAATTATGTCAAAAATATCAAGTTCTCACTTACTCTACTATGTGTTTCAGCAACCTTTGCTTAGCAAAATGTTTTTCATCACCTCTATTATGTTCAAAGGGTTGTTCAAATATTTTGTTGAAACATATTTAAATTCCTCTTTTAAATTTATACTTTTGCTACATCAATGCAAGCTCAGATGAATTTCATAAAGCACGAACTTCAATGTAGAAATTTAGTTTCAGTTGTAGAAGTTATTTACAGATACTTTTACGGATTTGCACAACTCTGGCAGTCCGCTAATATAAATGATAACTTTATACGTTACAGAAGTTTTGTTAGACGTACTTAATTTAACCGTTAATTGCAGAGAACAATTACTATCTGATTGGCTTAATTTCTTTGTTGAAACAATCTTAAAGTAAACTATGCTTGGTATCTATTATTATAAACTGAAGAAGAGATAATTTTTTGAAGTGATAAGTTCGTCAACAATCGTCAATATTGTAGATAAACAGATGATAATCACTCCCCCCCGTTTACTTCAAGACAGTCATAAAATAAAGTAATCTTAAAAAGACTACTTGTACTGAAGAATGAAAAATAATGATTTCTTACCTTATTTTCAATTATTTGAAAAGAAACACTTTTACAATTTATTATTATCATCATCATCAAACCTAATTTAGTCTCATCTGTACTGGGACTCTGCACAATACAGAATTCTACCGATCGCTTTCTACAGTATTATTATCACAGTCGACAGCAGTCAAGAGTCTCACTCTGTATACAATCTATGTATATACTGGCGACAAATCTTCTCTTATTCCTGAACGATTACTTTTTAAATATTATTTATATCCAAATCTTTAAACTAATGTAGGTTATTGTGGAATTTTGATTAGGATTTACCAAATTCCAGTTTTTCAATAATTGGATTCATCTACTTAAATCGTAAAGCACAAGTTGTATGTCATTTAAATGGGAGAAACTATAGAATAGTAAATTTGATAAAAATATTATTCTTGGCCCCAATTTGGTAGGACTTCTGGCAATTGCCTTATCACTAAGAAGTTCGTTACCAGAAAAAGATGTGTTGTTTAAATTCAGTCTTACCGAAAAACGATAGCTTTCAACTCAGCCATACTGAGAAAACTGCCTACATAAATTTCAAAAACTACTATACACTACTAATACTAGTGACTATGATAAGAAAAAAATCACACATGCCTATACTAGTTATATAGGATTTTGCATATTTGGGCCCAAGGAAGATTGTTCAAAAAAGTTTTTTTTTAAACATTACACAAGCTTCAGTAAGGAATATCAATTACACTTAAGTCTAGGTACAAAAGTACTATATAGAAAGGGATAGCTGTAAAACAGCAGTGCCGTGCTTATATATTACCTACCGTTCACTCGGGAGGGAATCAAGGATAGAGAGGAGGCAATCACTATGTAGAATGAAAGGGTGAAATTCAACAACGCTTAGCGGCGGGTAGAATTTTATTAAAATGGCTATTAAAAGTTGCTATTAAACTCAGGTAATTTTTGTTCTCCTATTTTTAGTTTTCCAAGACAATAAAAATTATTTCTCTTCATCTCTCTCACAATATTGATAATACATTTTGTCAAAGCAATTCCTGGCAAATTAATGGTAGAAACCATAGACTCCATATGTCACATTAATCTGTAAATGTCAGATAAATTGAAAAACAATTTAATATTAATTAATTAAAATACTAAAAAACAGCTTTATTGCTGTATTCACGTAAATTATTAAATTAATTCCCATAAAAGCACATTCAACTCCATTAAACTGAAATATACCTCTCAAGGAGAGTAAAACGTTAATGTATTATTTTTAATCATCTTGAGATTTTTTTCCATCAATGACGATGCTTTGTTAATTATCTAATAAGTTGAAAGTACTTAGCTAGGAATTAAAAACATTTTACATACTTTCAGCTGTTTAAAAAAATTTCAATTACTTCCTGACAATTTAAAATAACAAATCTTTATAAATAGAATTACAAGATTCTGTAAAAAAAATTTTTGATCCAGTTTAGGTGCTTACAGAGTGGCATTCCAATTAAAGAAGTGTATCAATTATAAAGAATTGTTTGGAAAGGGAAAGCAAGGATACAATTATTAACATGATAGTGTTAAATTTTTGTATTAAAGTCGGTTCGTTTTCAATAAAAACCGCACTGAAATAAAATCACGCGAATATTGAATGACCTAGGCAAGTGGATAAGGTTGAACGGGGCTAATTCTGTTCCCCTACCTACTACTAATATTTTAAGAGTGAGTCCTCCAATACACAGCAGACTTACAACTTAGAATAGGTCACGCATGGTCTTTTGTTTACATGCGGGATTTCTTGGGACCGTACAGACGATAGTAATGAATAAGGAATAAATGGGCAAATTCTTTAGAATTAACAGGAAATATGACGAAAAAGGAAATAAATTTTGAAAAAGACAATTGTTGAAGTTGATATTATTATTGTTATCATTTTATTATCATTATAAATTTGCATGTTTCTTTTGTATTTCATGCGAACTTGACCTTGGCTTGTATTTATAGGGCCCTGCTCTTAAATTGACGTAGTTTATAGCAATGGCGCTCTCGTTTTCTTCATGTTACCCTGTCTGTTAAAATTTCAGATAACCCTGTTTTCAAAAACAAATTATATTGTTTTGATTGTATTTAAATTTAATTTCCGCAATTCTAATGAGTTTAATAGCAAGTTTTTTTTGTTTTATAGCATTTTTTGTGTATTTAGAGTCGGCTTATTCAAAGGAATTTCTACCCAATCATTCTACCAACAAAAAGAAAATAAATAAAAAACTAAG
Organism: Galerucella tenella; assembly: GCA_910591685.1. Taxonomy (NCBI): domain Eukaryota; kingdom Metazoa; phylum Arthropoda; class Insecta; order Coleoptera; family Chrysomelidae; genus Galerucella; species Galerucella tenella. Next base: position 9,525 of record CAJUYH010010773.1, read on the forward strand.
TGAAAACTGCAAGAATGGTATTATTAATTAAAAAAAAGCATTTACAACAAAAAATCAAAGAAAAACAAAACAATGTACATTTCATTTAAGAACAAATTTTACCATTAAATTAATATATAATAATAACAACAAGTTTAAAAAATGCAGTAATAAAAAACTGAGCGCCGTCTTGCACCGAGGTCATTCTGAGACTCCGTTTCTCAAGGTGCCCATCCAAGGACGTCTACGAACAATAGAAAAAATAGAGTGGCTCTAAACAAGACACGTGAAAACAACATATACAACACTTGTCGGATGGGCATCGAGAGACGAATGATCCGAAGTAACCGGGTGCCGCAGGATTCTCTCTCTCAGGGCTGGTACTGGGATGAGATCGCTCAGCCCTTTAAGACATTGCGAACCAATCGCCTCCGGTCTCAAAAAACAACAATGATATAATTTAAATAAAAATAAGATAAATTATCATAAAAAAACTTGGATATTACTATCGAGATAAAACCACGGGAACTGGACAATATTATAAACGTCAATATCGATAAAAAAATAGACATTGATAAGTTTTTAATCTCCTAAACTATTATTTAATCACTTAGCTTATCCCAACAGTCTTTGAATGCAAGAGAATTAAAGGAAGTTGGCGATTTGTTTTTAGGTTAACGTATATTATGTTGTCATATTTGGAAAACAGAATCCATTAATCTACATCAAAGTAAACGTAGTGTGTGTAGGTCCTTATCGGCGTTATGTCAACATAATATAGCTGATAATTTAGTTTATGTTAACAAAGTTTTAAGGATTAATTACCATTTTCTTTTCATTTAATTCTTCGCACAATGTTTGGTTTGAATTAGATAAGTGGTCTAATTATTATTATTATTATTATTATTACCTAAATAGATTTGTTCTACAACGTAGACAATATTTGAATTTACTTACACGTAAACTTTGATCTAAAAATAAAATATATAAATAAAATAAATAAAATATTGTCATGTATTGGCGTATTGTTAATAAAATAAAAACAAAAAAGAAAAACAAAAACGTGAGCGAGGGAGGGAGGGGGGATCAAACCTGTGGTTTTTTCTCGAGAGTAACAAGAACATATTGAACGAAAAAAAAAATAAAAACTAGCTACTAAGTATATAGTCTTGATATAGGCATATGGCGCCTTAGGACGCGAATCCATTTAATAATGAACCGGCGCCCTCTATCTTAAACTTGGCAGCATCAACAAACAAATATATTACTACAAAAACTACAACTAAGTAAAAAAATAAGAGATGGTGGAAATATATGTAGCATGCACCACACACATACATGAAGTAACTAATATTATGTGAATAACAAAACTAAAATTACATAAACGTAAAAAACAACGGGTATATGTCCCGAGCGGCGGAAACTTGGGCACGGCACGTGGTATTTTATAGTATACAAACATCCACTAGATAGGGGGAAAAAGGGAGAACAATAATAAAAATGAAATACTACGTAATTCAAAGTACAGTTCGTGGTTGACTAGGGTCCGTAACAACGCGGCATCCCGCTAACAACAAGGCGCTATTTCTAAGAACATACACAACATCATACACGCATATTAAAATAGATCATTATCATCGGAAACTGCTCAATTTAAATTACAACAATGGCCCAGGCACCATGCGATGCTTGGTTAACATTTCTAATCTGAATAATAATAATATCCCTGTTTTAAAAATTGATAAATTTGGTCATACAACATGGCAACAGGCCACCCACAGTGTAGCGACTCTGTCCAGCTTCGCATAGTCAAACGTTATAATATTAAAATATCAACATGTGAAATACAGTACAAAACTATGACGATAAATATCGTGAAAATTTTGACAACTTTAAAAAATAATACAAGTAACAGACCAGCATCCGACCACTCCATTCAAAAATGCATCAACAAAAAGTGTTGGGAATGGCGGCTGGAGACCCTGCCCGGAGGAAATGTTTACAGGCCGATCGGAGGAACCTGAACGTAACGATAAATGTAGAGCCTGTAGTCTTTGCTTGCCAATACCACCGAGCCATCATCCATTAGAGCAACGTCGAAGCATTGCGCATGCTTTACTTTACTTTCCAGAGCAGATACCAATTGTCCGTCTTGTGTGAAAATGGTTAAATTGAAATTATTGTGATTATCGGCGATTAATATTTCACCGTTCGCGTTTATTCCAACGCCTATCGGATAATTAGTTATACCTTCCCCGCCGATTTGTCTCAAATAGACTCCTTCGTAACTGAATACTTTGACGCAATGAGCGCGGTTGTC
>CAJUYH010010774.1:0-11822 GCA_910591685.1 Galerucella tenella
AGTAATTGTTAAATATAATCGAAATAATATGACCGAGTGATTTCATCAACATACATCATTTTATTCATTCTGCATCAGTGTTGTCAATGCGAGGATGATTATCCGATTTTTGTGGTGGATTCATGCAAGCAGAAATTAAAACCAAGATTAATTTAAAACTAAAACTAAGAAGATAAAACCATGTTATTTTTTAATTTAAATCTCAATTTCTTAGTTTCTTGCATGAGCATGTACGTGTTATGTAGATCTTTATGCAAGAAAGTAAGAAATTGAGATTTAAATTAAAAAATAACATGGTTTTATCTTCTTAGTTTTAGTTTTAAATTAATCTTGGTTTTAATTTCTGCTTGCATGAATCCACCACAAAAATCGGATAATCATCCTCGCATTGACAACACTGATGCAGAATGAATAAAATGATGTATGTTGATGAAATCACTCGGTCATATTATTTCGATTATATTTAACAATTACTAATGGACAATCGTTAACATTGGCTCTTGATTGGCTGCTTGCGATGACCTTATTTTAGTTCGCATATTTTCCGGGGCTCATGTTTGGTTCTGACAACTTTACCTGTATATAAAAGGGTTAAGAGGTAAGCAGATTTACGAAGATGTGCTTAATACCCTTGGTGATCAATGTCCTTTGTCCTCTCCAAGACCTAAGAAGATTCGTGTCAAAAATCTGCTGGAAAAGTTCCTGCTTCAGTTTTTTGGGATTGCCATGGAGTAATCATGATTGATTTTTTGGATAAGGGTAGAACAATAACCGGATATAACTATTTGACATTACTGACCACTCTACGGGAAAAAATTAAAGAGAAAAGACGCGGAAAGCTATTCAAAGGTGTTTTGTTTTTGCAGGACAACGCCCCTGCACACAAATCTCATGTTGCCATGCAAAAAATTCGTGATTTAGGATTTGAATTACTAGAACATCCCCCTTATTCACCAGATTTGGCTCCGTCCGACTATCATCTCTTTCCTCAACTGAAAAAAAGTTACATTTTCTTCCAACGAGGAGGTAATAAAAGCTGTGGAGGTCTGGTTTGCAGAGCAAGAAGAAACATTTTTTTTGAAAGGTCTAGAGACGTTGCAGGTTCGCTGTAATAAATGTAATGAGTAATAAAATATTTTGACATTGAAATTTTGTTTGGTTCTATAGTAGGCTAAAAATTTTTCAATATACATATGTAACAACAAAACCGAGATGTTTTTTTTGTCAATATAGAATTTTGGAGGGAGTTGCCTGTTTCACGTTGTTTCTGCAACACATTTTTTATTATTGTTGTTAAAGCTAATACTCCTGCATGAAAAATAATATTGTCGCGAGCCAAACACGTTTTCTTTATAAATGTCGCAAGAAATTGTATCACACAAGCCGAATCGTACATGCAACAATGTTGCATTTAATTTATAATAGTGACTGATGACATGATAGTCCTTTTATTTTTATACATTGTACCAGTTAAGATATCAAGATTATAATACCTCCACGTTTAAAAATATATAAACGCTTAGAAATGTAGAATTACAACATAACTGTTTAATAAAAAGAACAAATAATTTGTACAGAGCCTTTTATCATAAATATGTCACCTCCAGTTATTGTTATTACACAATAATTTTTCTATGCATTAAACTAAACAATAAAAGCTGCGTTAATTATTTTAGTCTGAATCCGTTCGTTTATTGTATACAGGGTGGTCCGTAAGTAATGGACCAAGGTGAAATTGAAGATTCTTGGCCTAAAAATATATCAATCTGATGCAACTTTCTTTAATAAAATATTGATAATAAAAAAGATACAGGGTGGCAAAGTTGGAATGTCAAAAATGTTTTTTTCTACTACCGTGTGTAAAGTACGTACTTTAGACACATTTTCGAGTGCGTAAAACTTTATTTTACGCACTAGTGCGTAAAGAGTTTTACTTTACGCACTAGTGCGTAAAGAAAAAATTCCAATATGTATGTAGTTATAGATATCTAGTCTTATAAAAATATAGGTATAATAAACAGATATTAAATCTAAGTTTTTTTCATAAATTGGAGATAGAAACCAATAGAATTCGGTAAAGTAACCTAATAATTATTGTTAAATAATTATTGAGTACTGGAAATAATACGGTAAATAGGTATAAGTTGGCGGTGAGTGACTGACATTTCTTTGTGAATTGAATCTGACATTTAAAATTTAAATTGAGATCTTCCGACTATACCTAGAGTAAGCAATTGTATTTTATATTTAGGAATTGAATATTTTTATAAAACTATGATGTTATTTTAGATTATTATAAAAAGACTCTTCTAAAGAAAAATTTAACTTACTTTACGCACTAGTGCGTAAAGTATGTTTCTTTACGCACTAGTGCGTAAAGAAAATTACTATTAAACTTTTGTATTTCAATTAAATATTCGCTAGTAGAAAAAATATTGTATGCAATTCGTGTGTAAAGACCTTTTTTTTGACTCATGTGATTGTCGCATTCGCCTTCGGCTCATGCGACAATATTCACATTCGTCAAAAAAAAGGCTACTTTACACACTAGTTACATAAATAACTATTTCTCAGTAAATTGAGAGATTTTTGATATACAAACGTAAAAATTTAAAAATAGGGGTTTTTAAGGACTGGGAAATCATAATATGTTATCCATTTCGATGTATTTTCTAGAGGTCGCCACAAAAGCTAAGTAATTGGTATAATTGTGCGATTAACTTTTTTATCGTTAACTGTATCCCTCTATTTATTGGAAAATATTAAAACTACATCATTTTTGCGACAAAAAGTTATACCTATATTCGAGATATTCGCATTTTTAAACCCCCCTTCATAATTTTCATTTTTTATAATTTTAATTTCGAGACTAATAGGTATACCTACCCTTTTCTCTCAAACCCCCTATCTTCAAATTTTTACGTTTGTATATCCAAAATCTTCGAATTTACTGAGAAAAAACATTTCTGACATTTCAACTTTGCCACCTTGTATCTTTCTTATCATTGATATTATATTAAAAGAAGTTACGTCAGATTGGAAAATTTGTAGGCGAAGGATCTTCCATTTCACTTTGGACCACCCTGTATAAACGCTTATAAATATAGAATTACCACATAACTGTTTAATAAAAGGAACAAAGAATGTGTACAGAGTATCATAAATATGTCACCTCCAGTTATTGTTATTACACAATAATTTCTCAATATATTAAACTAAACAATAAAAGCTGCGTTAATTATTTGCTTCCGATCAATCTTTTTAGTCTGAATCCCTAGATCTAGGGGATAAATCTGTTTTTCGCTAATGTTATGAAGTCATCCTGTCATTAGATAAATCTCGTACTGTTTGTTGACCATAAATAGCGACAAAAATTGCCTGAGGGATAGACATACATAGTCGTGAATAATGAAAAATAAAATCTAAAACACTAAAAGAACGAAAACATGAAGCAAAAAAATCGTAGTCGGTGAATGAAACACAGGTAAGAACGAAGTTAAAATTTTGTTTACATGTACGATTGGTCGGGCCGTTCGTTAATAGCAATTTGCTCAGATTAATCTGTGATCACGTGACCAAAAATTCGCAGCATGGGTAATAATTGGTCTGACAACCGTTATAGCCCGGGAGCTAGTGATAGTTTTTTGTCAGTCATTTTAATCCTGACCATGATTTGTTAAAAATGCTAAATTTGGCTGTACTCTAAAGAGTCTAAAGCATAGTGACCGTCAGCAGATGCACAAGTGGTGGGTGGGCCAACGGGATGACCGAAAACACGTTAACGTTAGCTATGTCCAGATTATACACTCAGGTGCAGAAAAAACGGGCCACCTATTATTTTTTCAAAATCGGCTTAATTTGGATGTTATTTTGGTTTTTAAATTATATTTTGTATTCTTTATCGACAAAGAACTTCCTTCTAAATACAAAAAGTTGGAATACATTTGTTTTTTCTCGTTTTACATCAAAAAAAGAACATTTTGGAAAATTCAAATTCAAAAGTTCCATATTTCATTCATGCAATTCGAAAGGAGCTTATGTGTTTTCAATTGTTGGGCGGTTGCTTGGCAATTTTTTGTTATTGTTAATATTGTCAATATCAACGTTGACAATTTTAAAGTCTTAATTATGGTTTTAAGTGCTGAAGATTGTGCTAAAGCAGTAGCTCTTGTGGAAGATGGTCGAAGCCAAAGATATGTGGCTCGATTACTCAATGTTAGTCGTTCTACCATTCAAAGGGTGTTACAACGTTTTGGGGATACTGGAAGAAACAGAAGGCCTGGTAGTGGTAGAATACGGGTAACTACCGCTCGAGATGACAGATTTATTGTACTAAATTCTCTAAGGGATCGTCATTTGACTTCAGTACAGACAAGAAATCGACTTCTGGAGGTTCGTGGTAAAAATGTAAGTAAATGGACAGTTCGCCGAAGATTACATGAGGTTGGGTTAAAAGCTTTTAGGACAGCAACTGGGCCTAAGTTACTTCCACGTCACCGGGTAGCAAGATTGCACTTTGCTCGTGAACATAGCAATTGGAATCTTATGCAATGGAGTAATATACTCTTTACCGATGAGTCCAGGTTCTCGCTACATTCACCAGACGGACGAAAACGAGTATGGAGACGAAATGGGGAACGATTCCAAGAATGTGCTTTTAGCCCTAGGCTGAGTCATAACGGAGGTTCCGTAATGGTATGGGCAGGCATATCAAGTGAAGCCTCTACGGAATTAGTGTTTATCAATGGGGGCTCACTGACTGCACAACGGTATATTGAGGAAGTTTTGGCATATCAGGTGGTTCCATTCGCTCCATTCATTGGCGATAACTTTATCCTGATGCAGGACAACGCTAGACCTCATTCAGCGAGATGCGTCAGTGAATACTTGACAGAAGTTGGCATTGAAAAAATGAACTGGCCAGCATGTTCTCCGGACGCAAATCCTATAGAACATGTGTGGGACATGTTAGGCAGACGTGTTAGAAGTCGTGCTATAGCACCAACCACACTAAATGAACTTCGTGTAGCTCTTCAAGAAGAATGGGATAATATTCCTCAGAATGCAGTTCGTGAGCTCATTAGTGGGATGCCACGCCGTATGCAAGCAATAATTAGGGCTAGAGGAGGAAATACCAAATACTAAAGTCTATTTTATGTGTTAAATTTTGTTTTCTGTACCTCTAAAGTTTGCTGTTGTTAACATAAATTTTACTAAGTATACATGTATTTTTCCTTTATTTATGTCATTGTTTATTAAGTTTAGTTTAAGTGACATATTCTTGTCTTTTTATACCAGGAGGAAGTCCTTTGTTGGTAAAATATAAAAAGTGTAAACCAAAAGCCAAAATAATAAACAAATATAGCCGTTTTTTTGGCACCTGAGTGTAATTTCAGTAACATAAAAAATGTGCAAGATGTCTATTTCCATTTTTTGATGTTGCTTTTCATACAGTTTCGCAAAGAGTGAATCGCAAATGCCAATTTTCAGTTTCATTTCATTTTAACACTGGTTTTCATTATAAAACTGAAAAATTGACCAATTGAAATCTAGATTTTCAAATACCCGAGTAGGAAGACCCAATATGTTCTGTAGAATGTTTGACAGTGTTTTATGGCAGTTTAAATCTTTTGCTTTAGTTTTTAAAAGAAATGTCGAGTACCAGACCGAAAATAGGTACTTAATGACCAAGGCAAATACATATTTAAACTTATTATTTTTGTTTACAATAATTTATTACGAAAACTGTTCAACAGTAGCATACTTATACGCTTTAGGCTATCAATTAAATTATGTGGTCCCGTGGCGCAGTGGGTAAATGCGCTGCATAAGGTTTTCTTCGATTTGTACATTCCGGGTTCGAGTGCCGGGTAGTACATTTTTTTATACATTCTTTTTTAAATCAAATTTCTTCGTAGAAAAAATAATGTATGCAACTCTCATGCAATGGTTATTAATACACTCGCATTAACCATCCCGGTTAATGCTTGTGTATTAATAACCATCATTACATGATCGTTGCATAATATACTATTTGTACCGCTTGTTATATTATCATAGTTGAATGCTACCTATATCTCAATATTGTACATATGTAGGGCGCTTTAGGGGTTTAAATCGAGTTTAGGTGTTTGATACAACGCGCGCTTAAAAAAATTAATCAACTCAACATGATTTGTGCATTACAACCGCGAAACCAGAAGCCTCTTCATTATTCGGATGACTGAACTGAATTACATCGTTTAAAGTTACATGTTAGTATTACTATCAATGTATAGATTCCTATCAGCTAATGTTACCCACACCTTGAGCTTTGAGTCATATTTTACAAAATTGTTGACTACTCCAAAATATTTTATCTATCTGACACACTTAGTCCGGGTGAGTTGGGAGACAAAAATGAACATTTTGAACACCTGCGGCTGCATGACTTTAAACGAGATGCCGTTTTTGAAAAAGTTATTATGCCGGCTTCAGAAAAAAAGTTGTTTTTCCACACTAGCTGTGAAGTTGACAATGGACTCGTTTATTAAAATTTTTAAATTACTTTGAACTGTCGTAAAACAAAGTACTAAGGATAAAAATGATTCTGAAAATTTCATGTCAATAGAATATGTCGTTCTCCTAATACAACCAATTAAACAAGCATACCGAGAGCGGGGCGAAGACTATGACTGTGACGTCACCGCATATGAAAGTTAATGTGCACAAACATTACGCTTCTGACTGTAACGTGCCTCGCATAAAATTTATTTATTTTGTATTAGGTACTTCTTACAAAATTTTTGTGTTAATAAAATAAAATGTGTGGACCTAATTTTAAAAAAGCAGACTCATTAAATGTTCCAGAAGTGGACTTGCTAATGATTATGGAGTTTTTTAATGAAAAACACGAGTTTTATTATATTATAATTTTATACTATGTGACACATTGTTTTTGGCTATTTTTGAGAAAGATTAAAAATATCAATATTTTCATAAATACATGCTCTCTCAAATGATATACAGATGTTTTATTTTATTCCTGGTCTGGTGGACAAAGTTACGGAGATAACGCTATAGGCTACTCAAAACTTTAAAGAGAGAAATAAATAAATGTAAGTATTTTATTAGCAGAAGTGACACCTGAGCATAAACTCAACTCAAAATGCTACAAAGTTGTTTGTACTGTTTTAGAGGCTGTGTTATTGTCCTGCTTCGGAGGGAGGAACCGTCCACTACAGAGACAGCGTTATCTTTATCATCAGTTTGGACCTTTAAAAAATTCATAACTACCATGGTCTTTGGAAAGAAAAAAAATCAATCGGTGATCAATGATAGTCTTTCAGAACACCTTGAAGAAGCAAAAAAATAAATAAATAAAATTAATTAAATAAATAAATTTCGAATAGTGGGCTTAGATATTACAATACTGAAAACGTACTTGAAATTCTTCAAAAACAAGTTTCAAAAAGATTTAAAAAAATTTCAAGCAGCAAATATGTTGAAGACATTCTCCTGGGTATACAAAATTATGTTGCACAAGTTTTTGTTGAACTACTATCCCTGAATTCTCAAAATATTTGAATTTGTTTATTATTGATCTAGCTTAATGATAGAAAATTATTTACCACTAATAGAGAAATTCAACTTCTCAGTTGGCTAGGAATGGGCTCATTTACATATTTTTTTTTATTTCCCCATTAGGAAGAGCACATCATTTTAAGGCTCTGTGCAAAAAATTAGACGTCAGTGAGACTCCCAAGTCGCCTAAAAAAAATTATAAACATTGAACAGCGCTCCTCTCCGAATTTCAAGCGTGACGTCACCGCATATGAAATCTCTCGTGATGAAATTATTTGAATAAAAATGCCATTAGTTTAAAATTCGCGCTCAACCAAAAATGACTGATGACATAACGAGTACGTTCATAATATATCGAAGACTGACAGTGTACTTGTCCGTCAGGCGACTGAGTAAACGCTTCTCGTGGTGCGTTTGTGAATTATTTTCAATTTTTGTCTTAAATTTGACTAGTAGTGGAAAAAATTGTATATACATCATGGTGTTGAAGACATTTATAAACCTCGCACCTTATTCCGCTTGGTCAATAATAATAGTCTTCACCACCTTGGTGTATAATAAACTTTCTTTGAGCTTAGGAATGTTAAAAAAACTGACATACTATGCTTCTAATTGCATGGAATTTTTGAAGAGATATATTTTTCGTGCAACCGGACGCAAAACAAGCATTTTGCAGCCGCAACAGAGGCCGCAAAATAATATTTTGCGGCCGTTACCCAGAGAATGATATTTTGCGGCCGTTACCCAGAGTGACGGCCGACAAAAATTTTTACGGCCGTTCCCATAGTGACTGCCGGCAAACTGAACGCCACTACAGCATTTGACATTTCTGAAATATGACAATAACAATGTATTTCGAACCAAAAACTAACTGTCTTTTCTAAAGAGACATAATGTTTATTGAAATTATGTAATTTTCACGGTTGCACGAAAAATATTGTGTATACTATGGCCGCGATATGTTTTCGCGACCTCGAGATTATCTCTCTCTCGGAACGCGAAAAAGCATTTTGCGGCCTTAGTATACAAATAACTTGTTCGCTTGAGACATGGAAAAATGGTTTTTAAAGCAGATGGAGTTTTTCAGAACTTACTCACTTTTTATTCAAAGATATCTAGATATTGTTTCTCATCAGGAATATGTTCTGTGTTAGTTGTTTGATGTCAAGTGGATTCATCTAGCAGTAAATTCAATGTTTAATTCAATTATGAAATATTAATATTCTGAAAGCACTGTATAAAATTTATTTTTAAAACCAAATATGGAGAAAATAAATGAGCTTCAATTAATAGTTACGTGAGATAGACATCCAGTTTTAGCTTAGTAAGGTTTGCCATTCACTATAATTAATAATTATATCTTTAATCAATTATTATTACTAAAATTGGTATCGACCGTGATTTATTTTTTTTAAACTATAACAACAGCTTGTTCTTGTGAAATTAATTGTTAATTCAATTCTATATTTGTAACTAAAGCGGATCACGAGGATAAAATACCGAATCACGACGCTATAATTGGCTTTTGGATGGTGAAGATTGACTGTGAACCAACATAATCTATACTTAGATACGTAATAACCGCGTCTTATTGAAATTTGCTACAGTTTATTTGGTAATTTTTGATTGCTCATGGCAAAGGTTGAAAAGAATAATAATGGGGTCTATTAACTTCCGTATAATACACACATACCTAATGCATTATATATCGTAAAATGTTCTCCAAATAATTTTTTTTTTGTATTCAGTGTAACCTACTTAGGATCGCAACACTCAGTATAGCTCATAATTGACATTTGGTGGTTTAAAAAGTCCAGCAAAGATACTATTTATACTTATTAACATTTGATATATTTCAGTAGCGTACCGAATTCAAAACGTGATTTTTCTAAAAAAAAAAATTATTAGCTGTTTTTTAATTCTATTTTTGGTTATCACATTGTAAAGAGTATTCCTTGAAACACCTAAAGGCAAATTTTGAGTAGGTAATATAACTTCAACGGTGTTTGATGTGTACTTCGTCAAAATTGGTTTGATTTTTGAACTTCCCTGTATACACCCTTTTTTTAACAACTACCAAGTAGATACCTATGGTTGGAATATGTAACAGGAACCAATTTATGAAACAGCAATGCATCTAAAAGATTCGGAGAAGATTGTTGAAAATATTCGTTCAAACTTGCGATTTTACTCGCGATATTATTAACAAAAGAATTAACCAGCCAACAAATTACAAGAGATGTTCAAAATTTTGTCCGTTTGCATTTATAAATAATTTGCAACGTTTTCTCATCGAAAATCCCATACTTTGGAAAGACTGGCGATTGCCAGAAATAATTGCTGTAGCTGCGTGGATTCTTTCTATTTTTTCAAATAAAATGACAAGTTTGGACAAATCGTGGGCTTACCGCAAAAACCCGACAAGTCCAATAAATAGATTATTGAGATTTTGGACTTTAAAACTTTCTATTGAAAGGAAAAATCAGTATATTATAGAAATATATTAGGATAAAAAAAAATTAACTGAACTTCGGTCGTCAAACATATTTGCATAACACAAAATCAAAAAAAGATATTTTGGTGCTGTATATTTGTAAATATTTAAAAAAAAATGGATTTAACGGATTTTGGCAGAAAAAAAAATGACAAAACACAAATTTACAGTTTATTATTTAAACTAAACAGTATTTTTGAAAAATAACAAAACCTAAATTTAACAGTTTATTACTTTAACTAAACAGTCTTTTTGAAAAATGACAAAACCTAAATTTAACAGTTTATTACTTTATCTAAACAGTCTTTTTTTAAAATGACAAAATTTCTACAGTTTGTTACTTAAACTAAACAGTCTTTTTAAAAAATGACTAAACATAAACTCTACGGACCATAATATTCTCGAAATCTGTAATTAAACAACTGTGAGTAATTAAACGCATATTTGACAAAGTTGATTACAAATTTAATACTATTTTTTGTTTTTATTTAATTTTTACTGAAAACATAAGAATATTTTACTGGGTAAATGAAAATGTCAGTTAAAAATCAAGGTACTGGTTTTTGTTTTTTACACATTTTAGTTACGCCGCTGTATTCTTTATTCAGGAAAAACGAAATGGTAATTAACAGCGAAAACCAAGTCCATTATCCAATAAAAATACACAAGAATGTTAAACTTCATTCTTTAGTTTAGCAAACATTCTTTAATGACCAAAAATAAACGTAACACTTATATAAATCAAAAAATTTGGGTCTAAAGGTATCTTTTTTTACATTTTGAATAATCATAACCTTAAAAATATTTCAATTAAGAAATTACCAGAAAAAAACACTTACCGGGCTCAATTTCTTTCTCTTTCAGTACCATCTCTACCATTTTGGCAATTCTTGATTTGTATTTTCCCTCCATTTTATTGCATAATTGTTTTTAATTGTTATTAAAAATAAAAACACCATACCACGTCGATAGGACTCACGTTACTACACGTTTGGGGACGTTTAAACGAATTTTGACTGTATAAAATATTTCCTACGCCGACATGCATTATCAGCAAAAAGCCGCTAAGAACCTTTGGCGGGTTTTTGCAGGCGAACGATACGCGGTTTCACCAATAAGTACTTGTCAGCTAAAAGCAGTTAAGGTGACTTATCAGATTTTTACTGAATATAATTTTATTAATTAGATTTAAAAGGAACGGGAGAAATCTTTCAAGGGCACTTAAGGTATTTTTGTTGAAGATATAGGCTAGGTTAGGAACTACTGGTGGAAAAAAAATAGTGTAAGTTAACTTGAAGTATTTTAGCTGTATGAATTATAACCAAATGGACTTAAGCAAAATATGATATTATAAAATAACGGTTTAAATGATTACCGGGACTTATGTGGTTTTTGCAGTAGAAACTAAGGATGTTTATGGACTCAGCGGTGTAAATATCAAAAAAAAGTACATACGTGGACTTACCGGCTTTTTGCAGTAAGCCCACGATATATTGTGTATGCTACTACAAACACTGGAAAATACAGTAATAAATTATAGATTGAATTATAGATACTGATTGAAATATCGCTTGGTCCACCATTGCATAACTACGTCCAATTAAGAATATGGTATTATTTTTGTGATATTGTTTTTGCTATAATTAAGAATGTGATTTTATTTTTGTCTTTTGAGAATGTGATATTATTTTTTGTTTTTAATGCAATATAATCAAGAGAGTTTTGTCTATTTGGTATTGAATAAAATGTTTTTTTAATTTTTTTT
>CAJUYH010010775.1:0-11822 GCA_910591685.1 Galerucella tenella
GAATTGAGAATTTTTTTTCACGTTGTTGCCAATTTTGTATTTTTCCCTAGACTCCAGGAAAAAACTTGGGTTTTTTGGAGATCAATAACTCAAGACATTTTAAATGGAAGACCCTAAATGTTTTTGTACCGTCGGTTAGGCTGAAGCTTCTACTTTCCAAAAATATATGGTTTTATAGCAATTAAAGGTGTTCTTAAGGAGCAGATTATCTTTAAAAGATAGACTGCAATTCGTTGACTACAGTAATTCCGTACATTTTTGTCAGCGCATAACTTCTGAACTAATCATGACATCGAGAAGCTAAACGGCTTCAGGAATTAGAAAATTTTTTCAAGCTGTTGCCGTCATTTTTGGTTGAGCGCGAATTTTAAACTAATGGCATTTTTATTCAAATAATTTCATCTTGATAGGTAATTTCAAGCAGCAAATATGTTTAAGACAATCTCCTGGGTATACAAAATTATGTTGCACAAGTTTTTGTTGAACTACTATCCTTGGATTCTCAAAATATTTGAATTTGACCATTATCGACCTAGGTTAATAATAGAAAATAATTAACCACTAATAGAGAAATTCAACTTCTCAGTTGGCTAGAAGAAGCAATAACTGTCAACTTCACAGCAAGTAATGCAATAAAATTATTGTAATTGTGACATCTCAAAAATGCAGTTTTCAATTTTTCAAAAATGTATTACCTAATATAAGTGCATGCCATTTATAAATAGCTAATATAGTACGAAAAAACATGTAAGTCACTAAAAAGTGGACTACCCTATGTTTTCCAACCAAAGAATGCCTACAAATTTTTTTTAAATAATTTCGTTCAACTTCAACTGTATAAAAATAAAATACATTTAACGTAATAGTATATTCTTCAACGAGTGCAGAATTATGCAGCGAGTGAGTTTTGGAATCATCTAAGCCAATTCTACACAAGTAAAAGACTATACTTTCTCCTCGACTGAAATAAAACTTCCAATGAGGATCGAATCCTGATCGTCCGCGCCAGAGTCAACCATTTTTATCACTAGGCTATAGAGCATATTTATTTTTAAAACTATTTTTAATCGAAGCCCTTACATTTATAAATAAAATCAATTTCTGGAGGCGTACATATTTTAAATCTTCACTATCTCTACTGTTGTTTATTTTTTCCACTATATAATACGTAAAATTATGATTATATAATTATTTTGACGTTTCAAACGACGCGCTGTCAGAAGCGATTTGCGTTATTAGGAGTTTGACGTTTTAAAAGAGTCGCTTTGGTTTCTTCATTTTAATTCATTTTAGCGTGAATTCTGATAATGGCTAACGAGAGTGAATTCTTTTTCATTATCCACTGATGTGAAGAATTTATATCATTATGCAGCTAAATACAGTAGAAACGGTGAATCTTTTCCATCACGTGACCCAATCTACGATTCATACAACACATATTTTCTACATACTATCTCTTTCTGTCAATATAAATCAAACATAACAACATACGATCGATTGTCTTCTTCACAAGACTAACAACAGGACATACGTTATAGTTTCTTCAAATTTGCCGTAATAATCGTAAAAAGAGATAACGATATTATAGATGTAACGCGAATAACTGCTCGTGCTAAAAGTTGAATTTGACATTACCGCATTTGAGGTTATGCGAGATTAATTTGCTGTATTGTTTTTAACGATTTTTTGGATTAAAAGTGTATCTATTGTTGAAATCATTTCTTGTGAGGATTAATTTAACTTTTTATTCCATTTGACATTGGTAAGTACGAATTTAATTCATTATCAACTTGTAAATTTTTTGACATTTCATAATACCTAAATTACCGTGGGACGGGTATATTAAAATGGTCATTTTACTTCTTATTGATGGTAAATAGTATTTACAATACTCCACAATTTGTAAATCTTTGTAGAATTTTCAAAGTTGCATGAATCAAGTGTCTGATTGTACTTGTAACAGTATATTAACCAACAGTTATTTTCAGAGATGCCTGCAGGAAAATGGCTTAATTCACAAGCACAGGAGCTTGTCATAAACTTGATTGAATATTTTGAGATGGAAAAAACAACGGCGGACCTTTTCAACCTATTTCATTTGTTCAGGAGGTATTATACTTCATCATCTAGTTAAGGACATTTCTATTTAATATTATATTTCAGAGACTGAAAATATCAGTGAAAACGGTATGTTCCCTTGAAAAAAGGAAGGAAAATATTCCAACTTTTCCAACATCACCTAGTCAGACACCTCGATTAAAACTAAAAGAGGATTTACCCGAGGGAACCAAAATGGCAGTCAGGAATACCGTATATAACATGTATGAACAAAGTAAGTAAACAAACATACATAATACATCTTCCCATGTTCTCAACCCATACAGTCAGCTTACACTTCAAATGAAACAGAAGTGAGGTCATAGTACCCAATAATTAAGATTTTGCATGTGATATTATCTATATAGTGTGATTTTTCACCATCAGCTTTAATGTAGGATATAAAAATCTTAGAAAACCAGTAGTTTGATTATAGAGGTTCTGAGTAATGAAAGTTTCTGAATACCGAAAGTTGTGCATATTTTTAATTTGAATGTGATAAATTATAGCTTCTACATGTGCTGATTTCTAAGTTGAGTACTGTCCATAAATGTGAATATCAAAATTGTGTATTTCAGTTTAGTATGAAGTAAATTTAAAAAAATATTTTTATATATTATTTTTTTTTGATAATGATGATTTTAAACTTTTTATTTTTTTAGGGAAGCATGCTACTCCACAGATAAGGTGATAAAAGGGTCTTGAGTATGTGGAAGGAAGCATTGGGAAATTGTAGTGCAAATGTGATAATTGTGTTAGACATACCGAAAAAGTAATCAAAGACTGGTTTACTCGAGACCAAAATTTGGTGGAAATACATATAGAACCAGTGATAATAAATACTGGTGAAGACAGCTCAGATTCCGAAACGGATGAACTTTAAAGAAGGATTTGTAATAAGACTAACTCCCTTGTACTCATTGTTGTAAACATATTGAGTTTCAGAAGCAATAAATCATTATTATTTTTGTAGTTTTCTTTTACTTATTTGTTAATAACTGCTGATGTAAAGGACCAGGCACTAATTACATATATGGGGCCTTCTCGGGCCTTGGGTTTCACTTAGAAATTTTCTATTGCTTGTCTGTGTTTCAATTTTATTTTGATGTCTGTTGCGGACATCTCTATTTTTTATTTTTAATATGGAACGGGTTCCATTTGATGTATTGCCCCAGTTCACAAACTGTAATTTTAAAAGTTTTAGAGTCAGTAGAATAAATATTACGTCAGTTTTATGAACTACTAATTGTAAATACTTATATAAAATCCAAGACATCCTACAAAAATTAGCTCTCTACTAATAAGCCAGCATGGTTGATATTAATTTTGGACTTTGTAACTTATTCATCCAGTATATCGATAGTTTCAATAATGATGTCGAGATGTTAACCAGATAATTACAATTAGAAAATTAAATTTCTTGCATAGTAGCCAATTCGTAAAAGGCCGACGTTTGGAATATTAGTCATAACGATTATTTCTATCGAGATGACAGAAGTTTTGATTCGATTCATATGAATATTGTTGCTGACGTAACAGTCACGTGATGGAAAAGATTCACCGTTTCTACTGTATGTAAAAATAATTTGTGCGTTATTATTTAGTCGCGGAGAAACAATATTTATCGATCCGGTTCTGTGATGTGGTTGTTTATTATCCAACATTTGGGAACCGACAGATTTCAATAACTGACAGGAACAGAGAACGTGCCATGATGCGAATCAAAGATTAACGTATTACCCAACTCGAACACCTATACTCGTATTCAGTTGAACAGTATTTGTACTGTGGTGTTAAGTGTAAAGGCGATAATCATACAACTCGGCGATTGCAGAAATATGGACAAATTTTATAGGCCAAGCAATAGGTAAATATTTTTGACAATCCCATTCATGTATAATAATTCCCATTTGTGAATACAAAAATCGTAGTTTGCTGTCGGCTAAATAGGAAGGAAGAGAGTTTGCAAGTGGATAAAAATATCGGATAAATTACGTTACCGTAGCAACCCTAGCATTTAGGTACTGTCTGTTTACCAAGCAATGCACGTCAATTTGACAATTATAAATGTCAAAAACAGAATGAATTAAACAGCATATAACAATTCCAAAAATTATGTCGAGATTTGGAAATATTTGCAAGGCAGAAATAGTAAGGGAGATTGAAAAATCAACTCCAGAAAATACCAAGAAAACTCATTCCTCCATATGGAATCAATTTAATTTAATTTAGTTTAATTGAATTGAGTTTTTTATTCATGGGATTGTCTTACCAAATACCACGCGAGCTCAGATTTAGCAGGATATTTTTCCTCGAGCTACGCTCTCGTGATTTTGCCAGAACAGCTCTCGTTAAATTGCCAATGAAAGTAAGTATTCGAAAACAACCACAAAAAATATCCGGCTAAATCTGAGCTCTTGTGGTATTACCCCCGACAAAAATCTTAGTAGAAAACGAATGATGTCATCATATAAAAGACATTGCGTAGTATCATTTTGATTTTGGACACGCAAATGTTGTTAAGTCATTTGTTATAAACATTTAAAACGAAAAAAAACCTTATCTTTTTGGTTTTTTTCATATAGCGTGAAACGTATTGGAGCAATCTCAATGGTATGCATTGATAAACTGTGGATAATTAAAATACGAACAAAATGAGGGGTTGAGCAAGTCAATCGGATAATTAGGAACCGAGAAAATCAAGAAAAACCGGAAAATTGGTCATTTTTTTTTGAAAATTCATATCTTCGTCATTTTTCAATTGCAAGAGCTGAAACTTGGTACAAAAGAAGTTCTTTGTATGTCCTTAAACCAACAATAACATATGCTTCTTTGATCTGGTGGACAAAGACGACACAAAAGAATGCATTCATGAGACTAGGCAAGGTGCAAAGACTTGCTTGTCTCAGTATTGCAGGGTGCATGAGAAGCACACCAACGGCAGCACTAGAAGTCCTATTCGGCCTTCTTACGTTACACCTTGTGATAATGGGGGAAGCAAGGTAGGGACTTTTTAGGCAGCAAAGCAGGCTGAGCAACAAAATAGTTAGATCAGGACACATATCCATTGATGACATCATAAGTGGAGCCATCTAAGATATGAAAACAGATTATATGGCCACTAAACTTCTCCCCAGTCTCAAATATGAGGTAGAAATACCTCACAGAAAGGACTGGTAAGACCCAAGCAAACTGAAGTTTCCCCGAGGAGAGACCTGGTACACAGACGGGTCACAGATTGAGGAAGGGACAGGAGCAGGGGGTGTATAGTGAAATGAGAAACACAAAGATGCTCCTCATCATTAGGAGAACATACCTCTGTATTTCAGGCAGAGATTTATGCTATCTTGGAATGTGTCAGAATTAACAAACATAGGACTGACACACATGGGATAAAAATACTAACTGACAGCCAGGCAGCCCTTGCAGCTTTAAACAGCCGCAAGGTAACATCCAGACTGGTAGAAGAATGCCAGAAAGAACTAAATGAACTAGCAGACCACATTAAAGTAAGATTAGTGTGGGTACCGGGACATAACGGTATTTGTGGAAATGAACAAGCTGATGAACTCGCGAGAAGAGGTTCAGAAACAGCATATGTTGGACCAGAACCAGCTTTTGGGACCACAAAGAAGGTAGTCCGAGGGCAAATACAAAAATGGGTACAAAGCCAACATAGACTTCAGTGGAGGAACATTCCAAAGCAGGTACACAGTAAAACCTTCATAGGTGACACATGTGAAAAACGGGCCGAAGAACTGCTGAATATCAGTAGGAATAAGCTAAGAATTATTACAGGGTCATACGCCGGTAAAAGATCACCTGCATAAAATAGAGTTATATAACGGGGACCTCAGCTGCAGACTTTGTGGCATGGAGACCGAGACCGTAACCCATATCTTATCTGACTGTGAGGCACTGGACAAACAATCTTCGGAGAAGCCAATGTGTCACCTGAAGTATATATGGCACACATCCAATGGACCTATATCGTCTACTCGAAGGTACGGGGATAACTGGATGGGTGGACTAAATGTGGGAGTGGATTACAATAAGCCAATAGGCTGCAGTGCTCCCGGCAACAGAACGGCTTCCAAAACACAAAAAAAAAATTCCTTTCATATGCGCGAAGAGCAGACGCTAAGCGACGGTTAGTTTTATCGCAATTGCAATTTTAATTTTTTCATACGATAGTTTTCAAAGTGTCTGGCTACGTTGTCCATTGTCCGATTTTGAATTTGAAAACTGTTTTGAGAAGTGTCGAGGTAGAGCAACAAAACTTATATTTTAGATTTGTAATAAAATAATGCGAAGTTGGCCAAAAGCACCGCTTAAAATGAACGATTACACCAAGCGCCAGCGTGCTTGTATATCAAAAGTATGCCTCTAAAAAAAGAATGTTTTTTCTCGTTCTAAATATTTATAACAAATTACTGAACAACATTTGCCTGTTCAAAACATATCAAAATGATACTAGGCAAAGTCAAAAATTACTATACTCGCATGCTCCGTTGCTTGGCCTATTACGAATGGAATAACGTTTGTGGCTACCATATTTTTTCATTTTACTTGTAAATGGAATTCAATTAACTTGAGAAGCGAAAAACTACATAAAAATGTTTAATATAAAATTACTTTTATATTAAAAAAAAGGAGCGAAACAATTTTAAATTAATCAGAATAATTCCAGCTCCTTTTAGTACCTTGTAAGCCGAAAAAATAAATAAATCATACTTTTACATAAAAAATATCTTGGCAAATGATTTCTATAAAGACCTATTGCGTATAATCTACTTTCTATACACATCTTCAAAGCAAATTTATATTAATATTAATTTTGCAAATTGGGTCGATTCGACTCTGTCCTTTCCTATTAAACCAACTATAACATATGTTTCCTACCGCCCAAGTTTATTCACTTTGAACACAGATACACACCAAGCAGGCTAAAAATAATTGAGGCACCCCTTCATCAAGGCCTTCTGTGGTTATATTTACGTCTAGAACTGTTTGGAGAAACATTAGGCAGGACAGGGTAAGGTTCGTTTCAAGTTAAATAAAATAACATTGCAGGGCCGTCTCGGAAGCAGAAGCTACAAAAAAAAGAAATGAATTTTTGCCACTACTAGCTGTGAAGTTGACAATTATTGCTTCTTCTAGCCAACTGAGAAGATGAATTTCTTTATTAGTGGTTAATAATTTTCTTTTATTAACCGAGGTCAATAATGGACAAATTCAGGGATAGAAAGAAGTTCAACAAAAACTTGTGCAACATAATTTCGTTTACCCAGGAGATTGTCTTTAACATATTTGCTGCTTGCAATTACCTATCAAGATGAAATTATTCGAATAAAAATGTCATTAGTTTAAAATTCGCGCTCAACCAAAAATGACTGATGACATAACGAGTACGTTCATAATATATCGAAAACTGACAGTGTACTTGTCAGTCAGACGACGGAGTAAACGCTTCTCGTGGTGCGCTTGTGAATTATTTTTAATTTTTGTCTAGTAGTGAAAAAAATTGTATATACACCATGGTGTTGAAGACATTTATAAACCTCGCACCTTATTCCGCTCGGGGCAAAGCCTTAGTCTTCACCACGTTGGTGTATAATATACTATTCAATAGTTATTTGTTTCCATTCTTTGACCCCCTACCCCTTGGTTTTGGTTTGGCTTGGTTTTGATTAATTAGTCGTTCAAGACAAAACTGGAGAGTAACAATATTTTTCAGGGGTTCATTATTTTGTAGAGGTATTTATCTCTCAGGTTTATTAACCTAATAATTTCGTATTTTTTTTTTCATTCTGTACACTTTTCTAAACGTATTTGGTATGCATTGTGTCCTAATTTATAACTTGATTTCAGTAAAAAATTAAGCATTTCCGGTTATGCGAATTTCCATACATTTCCCTCAGTATGTACATAAAATTATGAAACTTTTCATTCCCATCTCAACGTTTTCGCATAATTTCCGACAAAGTTAACTACCTTATACAAAATTCATCACAAGCAAAGGACTTCCAACATCTCTCTCTAACTCCACAGTCTCTAAAGAGATCACGTTTTGTTTGCAATACTTATAAAGTTTCGACAAAATATGGGAAACTACCTGCCAAGATTGAGTCTGAATATTCCACATTGAAATTGAATAGACTATAATGAGGTGTTATTAACGCCCGACGTTTTTATAACCTGCAAAGTTTCTTTAATTTTTTTATAATTAACAAGTACAGTTTTCCGTTTATAACTTTTTTGTATTTATCCCTATAAAGTTAGCAGAGCCACTTGCAAATAAATCGATGAAACCTATTCCAATAATTGTCGAATAATTGTCGAGAATTTGTCGTGAACGTAAAAAATTTGTCGCGCTCTTAGTTTTTTTTATAGGGGGTGGCTCTGCAGTGCCACCCATAAATAAATATCAGAAAGCATCAAAATTGTTACGAATAATTGTCGAGTAATTGTCGAAATCCATCTGACGTAAAAAAAACGCAAAAAATCCATTTCTTCTAGCATACCTTTTTCTTGGAAATTCCTGGTTTTTGAAGGAATTTTGCATTTTTGGCAACAGCGTATAAGTATAATGATATTTTACGTGTTTTCCAAATCATTTTTGACGAATATTAAGTTATTTTAAGCAACTTCCAGAAGCAAAAAAACTATGTTTCAAAGCTGAATGATAGAACACACTTATGTAATTTTGTTGATTTATTATTTTTTCAATAAGAATTTATATGAACAATTGTGTCAAATGACCAAAACGTGTGATGATTTATTATTATTTTTTGGTTCAGAAATTTATAAAACGAATTTGCCGTGGAATCTCCAGATCTTCATGCGCGAAGGAAAGAAATATTCCGATTTCTCAGTTATACCCACTTGTAACTTGGTTAAATATAATTTTTTTCATCCAGAAATGTACTGAACAATTGCCGAATGACCGAAATGTAATTGTCGTGAACACAAAACAAATGTCGCGCACTTAATTTTTTTTATAGGGGGTGGCTCTGCTAACTTAATATTAAGTTAGCTGTGCCACTCACAAATAAACATCAGATATCATCACAATTGATATGAATAATTGTCGAGTAATTGTCGAAATCCTTCTGACGTAAAAAAACGCAAAAAATCCATTCCTGCTAGCATATATATCTTTTTCTTGGAATTTCCTGGTTTTTGAAGATATTTCGCATTTTTGGCAACAATGCATAAGTATAATGACATTTTACGTGTTTTCCATATCATTATATTGACGTTGTTGCCAAAAATACGAAATTTTTTCAAAAACCAGGAATTTCCAAGAAATATATGCTAGAAGGAATAGATTTTTTGCGTTTTTTTATGTCAGATGGATTTCGACAATTATTCGTAACAATTTTGATGATTTTTGATATTTATCTATGGGTGGCACTGCTAACTTAATATTAAGTTAGCAGAGCCACTCCCTATAAAAAAAAACTAAGAGCGCGACAAATTTTTTACGTTCACGACAAATTCTCGACAATTATTCGACAATTATTGGAATAGGTTTCATCGATTTATTTGCAAGTGGCTCTACTAACTTTATAGGGGTTTTGTATTTGGTTGCACACAAAAATTGTTGATATTCAAATTGTAGGGAATGGACCATTTTCCATTCTATTTCAGTCAAATACAGACCAAAACTCGAAAGAACGTGGAAACAGTCTAAAACGATAGGAAAACACACAATTCGTCCTTATTTCATCCAAATTCTGTCGATTTCACGTAAATACAGCCCGAAACGGTAAACGGTTCTCGAAATAAGTCAAAAAAAAACCTCAAATCCACTTGTAAATCACACAAGAAGACTAAATAATGCACAAATACACTCGAATATGCTTTAAAACGAAAGTTAGCATGCAAATGGATCATTTTCTATTCTATTTCAGTAAAATGCAGACCAAAACTCGAAAGTACGCTGGAAACAGTCTAAAACGATAGAGAAACACACAATTCGACCTTATTTCATCCAAATACTTTCGATTTCACGTAAATACAGCCCGAAACGGTTAACGGTTCTCGAAATAAGTCAAAAAAAATCTCAAATCCACTTGAAAAGCACATAAGAAGACTAAATAATGCACGAATTCACTCGAATATGCTTTAAAACGAAAGTTAGCATGCAAATGGACCATTTTCCATTCTATATGAGTCAAATACAGACCAAAACTCGAAAGTACGCTGGAAACAGTCTAAAACGATAGAGAAACACACAATTCGACCTTATTTAATCCAAATACTCTCGATTTCACGTAAATACAGCCCGAAACGGTCAACGGTTTTCGAAATAAATCAAAAAACCCTCAAATACACTTTAAAAGCACACAAAAATGTTTCAACCCTTAACCATCGAAAAATTGAAAAAAAAATTTGCATCAAGATAATTATACTTAATAATAATAACGACTGTTTTCAAATTTTAAAAATTCAAAATGAATTTATACAGTTAACAAAGAATATTTTTTAAAAAAATCAGACACAAAGAATAGATACAGCCTATTTCTGTAACGCCTCTGAAAGCAGCAACTATTCAAATATCTTAACTGCTTCTTGTATTGTTCTCACGAATAAGAAGGGAATTGTTTCTTAATGTGGTAAATTGAATATTTTACGCTCCCATCTAACACTGGGTTATTGTTTTTTGGAAGTAACGTTATTCAGTGTTGGTATAAAATTACTCGCTTTTGTTTATTTTCTGAATAATTTAGTTCTACATTAAGACTACAAAAAGCTAACAGACTATTTTCTCGAAACAACTACAAAAGTTAAAACAGCCAAGCGCTTACACCTTGGAATTTTCGTTTTAAGATGTATTAGAACGATTAAATTTAAACAGTCGAGAGGGTTTTGTTGTCCAATCTAAAATAAACAATTATTATTACTTTGAGCACATTAAAATTTCAAAAGACACTCAAATGTTTTGGAAAATTCGGTACGAACTATAGTTTCGTTTAAAAAGTAAAAAAGAGTATTGAAATGCAATAATCCTCCAACAACCAGATGTTTAACTAAACAGTTATATACAGTATGTCTCCCTAAGTTGGAATACTATGGAAAACTTTTTTATTAATAATTTTAGGAAGAAAAGTTATTCTCCATAAAAGGTTCTGCATTAAATAAAACCTAGAATACAGTCGTCAAATATCCAATTTTTCAATCGTTTACAAGGTTTGTCAAAAAAATATTAGTTTCTACTCAAGAGTAAAGTACCTTTAAATTTGACAATATCGAAAAATGTTAATGAAAAAAGTTGATCAGAATTAAAAACTACGATATGTAATTACATTCATTTAAATTGGAACTTCAGATTATTTTATTTTTTACCAATGTTTCTATTTTGAATGAACATTTATCTCTTGTGATTACGAAACACATGATAATCTTTTTAGAATACCTTGTTTTTTTAATAATATTGCATTTAAAACGCGGAATAAGCGCATATTGATTTATTTTGCAAATTATAAAATACATTAAAACACTTATTGGCTTATTAGACCAGGGTCGATAATTTTTGAAACAAAAAAAAATAATAGTAGGATGAAACCCATTAGAGAAGGAGGGGAATATGATATAATTGAAGAAAAATAGTACATTGTTTACCGGGTAGGAAAAGCTTAACATTCCTGGACGACTGTGAAGATTGCTAAGTTGCTTAGCAACACAGAGTCCAGGAATGTGGCTTTTCCTACGAGGTAAAC
>CAJUYH010010776.1:0-11820 GCA_910591685.1 Galerucella tenella
CCATACTATATTAGATGACTTTATGCAATATTGGAAAAAAGATCTTCAACCCTTGATTTTTGGAAAATTGCAAAAAATTTGGTAGAATGGTTTTTTGAGCGACAAACATAATTAGAATAACAATAACGACTCCATAATATATGAAAATATAGTAGTCCAGCACCTGTGAACGTTGGTGTTTTCAGATTTATGAAATTCAAAATGGCGGCCCTACAAAATTTTGATATATATAGATCGCGGAAAAACTTATCGAACCGTCCTGATTACACAAGGACGACAACTTGAAAGAGAGAGAAAGAATAATTGGGTGCGCATCGAGGCGTGTACTTAGTTCCAGAGGCTGGCCGAATGTTGATTGTCCCACTTTTTTATCCGCTGTTGCCAGAAGCGCAGATTAATTTTGTACAAATGATATTTTTGTCTCGTTATCGTTGACTTTTTTTTTCAAAGTCATGCACAATAGGTGAAACTAAAGACTTTCACCCGGCAACTTCAACTGAAGGAATGGACTGATGGACACGCTAGGGCAGCTTTTGAACTACCAAGGAGTGGGTTGATGAAGATAGCGTGACTCCTCACAGGGCACTGCTATGTAAGGATGCACGTCTACAACCTAGGAGTAGAGGAAAGTTCCCTATATAGGGGTTGCGGCATGACTGACGAAACGTCAGTCCATGTTCTCTTAGAGTGTCCACACTGGGCTGTACTACGCAGGCGAATCTTCGGAGTCCCTGTTATGGCCCCTGGAGACATAAGCAGGCATTCATCGAAAAAGGTTATTGAAGGTTTATTGAAGGGCTCGGCTTCATAGATGTCTAGTTAGCAGGAATGGCACAATGGGCCCGCCAGTGGCCTCAGTGCCGGAACCTTGGTTTGGGTTTGTCTAGGGTCAAGACTCGCCTGCACATTTATTAGTAGTAGTAGCTCACCCGGCGACATTGTCCTTTACAGAGAAAATTCACATTTAAACTTTATTCCTAGGTCGTTGGAAGCGCATGCCATTGTATTTGAAAATAAAACATTAACAATATGCCTTCATCAACATAGGTACTTAACCTGCGAAAAGTGCAAATTGTAAAATGGTATTTTGGGAGGTCATTCGGCAGATGCTATCGTTAATTTGTTTATTGTGGCATTTGAAACTCGCCCAATACCTTCAAAGTAAACTTTTGTGAAAATAGTTAGTAATTTCGAGAAATATGGATGTGTTTCATACCATAGAAAATGCCAAGTGTCGGAAGATACAGTCGAACTTCCAATAAACGATGAAAGCCAAACTAAATGTTTGCTTAGCAGTTGAAACAGGACAACCATCTTACATCAATACAGAATATATTGAAAGGAAACGGGTACCATTGTTACAAGGTTCAGACAACACAGGAAATATTTCCCTAGGACAATATCAGACGAATGGATTTCTGTGAGGAGATGATGAAACGTCAAAACGTTGACGAGAACTTTTTAAAAAATATTTCATTAACGGATAAGTCAACTTTTTCATAACATCAAAAACACAATTTATCCGTCACAAGATATTGGTCTCAGGAAAATAAACATATAAGCATTCCAATCCGAACATAGTATCCGCAGAAGCTAAATGTTTGGACAGGTATTTTAGGTGACCACATTATAGGTGTTCTTTTTATTGAGGGAAGCTTGAATTCCACCAAATATTTAGACTTATTACAAAATCAAGTAATTCCTGCAGTTCTCCTTATACCCGTTGTTGATCTCAACAGAATTTGATTTCAACAAGATGGTTGTCCAGTCCATAATTCAAGGATAGTAATGGATTTTTCAAGCTTCACATTCCCCCAAAGAATAATTGGTACTAATGGTACAATTAAATGGCCTCCAAGATCACCTGAACTAGCTCCAAATGATTTTGTCCGTCGGGGGTTTTTAGAAAGTAGCATTTATCAACATGCATTTGAGAGAGCTAATAATTAAAATGAATTGAGGGTGACAAAACAGCACGTTTGTGCCAGTATTACGCCAAATAATCTCAGAGATATGAGATCAAACCTTTATCCCAGATTTGGTAATCGTGTGGCACAGCAAGGTGGTTTTTGAGCACTTGATTCATTGAAATTATGTTTACCTTTAGAATTGATTTTTATTTCAATTTTTTCAAGAAATTTATATTTTATGTTTAGAATAGGTGTAGGTACCTACTTATTTTATTTTTTCAATTCAATTTATCAAGGGAAGGGATTTTTAGCTTATTTATTATGGTTCTCTCAAGAAATGTTGTTTTATTTACAAGTTAAAATGGATAAAATAATATCCTATTGTAGCTAGAAATTAATTGTCAACTTGGTCAGAAACGATCAAGTTGGCAAAAAAGAATTTTAAGATGTACAGGTTACGTAATAACGATTGTATTTTTTTATTTCTTCAACACACTCACTCCTTCCATGTTGGGAACATACTAAATACCACCAACTAGTGAATTCTTTCTGTAAAGGACAAACAACATTCGGCCAGCCTCTGGAACTAAGTACACGCCTAGATGCGCGCGCACAATTATTCTTTCTCTCTCTTTCAAGCTGTTTTTCTCATATTTTCCTTGTCGTACTTGTGTAATCAGGACGGTTCTATAAGATTTTTCGCGATCTGTATATATTTTCTCAATCTGGTCTAATTACATGATCATTACCGCTTTCGATATGCGGTTTACTGCAATCGATAGATAAGAAGTTGAAGTCTTATGAACAATAACAAGAAAATTTGGAAAAAAAATTAAATCATTTTTTACGAGTTTAACTGAAAATTAAATATTTTTTTTCCGTTTTTCTTAAATATGAGTCATAGATTCATTGATATTTTGAAGACGCTTGTCTGAGAGTATTCAGAGTTTTTATCAAACAATTCATTCAACGTGTCGATCAAAAACTCAGTGGCTATTGAGTTCTAATGATCGAATCTAATTTTTTTTTTCTCAAAACACGTGAGTTTAGGGGAATAACATTTTCAAAATTTTTATGAATCTATAAATCATATTTTTCAATGTCAAATTTGAGTGAAATTGAGGAAAGAAAAAAAAAAATTTTTCTCAGTAAAACTCGTAAAGCACATTGTTAAAAATGTTTTTCAATGTTCTTATTATCATTCATAAAACTGAAGCTTATTATCTATCGATTGCAGCAAACCACGCATCGTTAGAAATGAGACAGGATTGAAAACAAAATTTTGAAGGGCCGCCATCTTGAATTTTCGAAATCTAAAATCACCAACGTTCTCAGGTGCCGGACTACTATATCTTCATGTATTAGACAGTCATAATTGTTATTCTAATTATGTTTGTCGCTTAAAAAACCATTTTGCAATTTATTTTCCAATTTTCCAAAAATTGAGGGTTGATAAGATTGCAATACGTCATCTTATAGGGTATGGAATTCCTTACAATTTTGATGCCCACAATTTTTTCAGGCTCCAAGCTATTCTTGTATGTATGTATGTGTGTGTTTGGGGTGACATTCACTGAGACCTCAAAGATCTATTGTGCCCCCTCACTTCTACTCAGTTTCTGATGAGAGTCTCAGAAACTAGTTGTTCCTTTAGTCATATTTCCCGGAGGAATTTTAGGATATCTGCAGGCTTCAACTTAGGCAAATGTTCCTCTTCTATCCAGTAATCTCCTAGGTGCTGTGCTCTAGGATTCTGAAGTGCTGTGCAGTTGGAAAGTATGTGGATGGAGGTTTCTTCTTCCATTCCACAAAATCTGCATTCTCCTTCCTCCACTATTTTGAGCTTTTTCAGGTGCCCATTCAGGCGACAATGTCCCGTTAGGATCCCTGTTAAAACTCTTAGCGCAGTTTTACTTTGACTTATGCATTATTTTGATCTCAACAGGTTGTAGTCACCCAGAAGAGTCTTTGATTGTATAAGCCATACTAGATCTTTCCAATGGTCAGATCTTCTCCTTTTCTCGGCTTCACTTATTTCTTCCAATATTACATTGGGGCTGCCTCCGCAAAAGGGTTCAGGCCCCCAGAAAGGTATTTTAGTCCCCCTTTTTGCTAGTTCATCGGCTATTGCATTTCCTACTATTCCAGTGTGTCCTGGAATCCATAGTAAGGTGACTATGTTGTTTTCGCCTAGTTCATTGAGTTTGTCTAGGCATTCCCACACCATTTTGGAACTGATTACACAAGAGCTCAGTACCTTAATGGCTGCTTGACTATACGACATTATGATAATCCTTTGTCTTCTGTATCCTTTATCAATATTGAACTGGGCGCACTCTCTTATGGCGTGGATTTCCGCTTGAAAGATACTTGTGGTTTTTCCCAAGCTTTCGGAGTGTTTGGTTCCTGGCCCGAACACTCCTATCCTAGTTCCTTCTATTGCTTTTGAGCCGTCTGTGTACCATTGAATGGCATTCTTTCCAAGTCTGGTAATGGTATTTGGAACCCATTCCTTCTTGTTGCTCATTTCCGTCACGAATTTCTTTGAAAAGTTAAACTTCTTCATTATACCGTCTTGTGGCATGTCACAGGCTGTCTGATTTCTAAGAAGTGAGAAGGTGGTTTTTTTTAATGATTTCCTCTCTACTTAGTCTGTATCTTGTTCTTTCTGCAACACTTTCCACCACCATATGTAGAGGGGTGAGGTTGAGAATAACTTCCATGGCTGCCGTTGGGCATCTTCTCATTGCTCCTGTAATGCATATACAGGCTAGTCATTGAATTTTGGAGAGGTTTTCACTCGTCGTCAATAGGCTAGTTCTACTACTCTACGCAATGGCTCCATAAGTGATGATTGGTCTCACTATGGCAGTGTACATCCAGCTTAGAATATTTGGGTCACAGCCGCAGTTTCTTCCCGCCAGATTCCTGTTCACCATTATAGCCATTTTTGCCTCGTATGTGATTTCCTTTTTGTGTTTGTTCCACAGGAGCTTACTGTCTAGAGTTAAACCTAGATACTCGACTTCTTGTCTCCATTCAATCTCGTTCCCATCAAGTTTTATGGTTTTGAGGTTGAGTTTTCTTTTCTTAGTGATGGCTATCAGGATGGTTTTAGTGGGGTTGATGCTAAGTCCCACTTGCCTACACCAGCTATTTGTATAGTTCAGACCCTTTTGTACAATATCGCAAAGGGTGTTTTCAAATTTCCCCCTGGCTGTTATGACAATATTGTCGGCATATCCTTGACAGGATATTCCGAGATCCGTCAAACCACACAGGAGTTAGTCAACCGCCAGATTCCACATTAATGGGGATGCTACTCCTCCCTGTGGGCATCCTCCGGTAGTGCAGATGGAGACAATGTCTTTGCTCGTCCTCGTCTCTGCTATTCTTGTGGTGAGCAGTTCCGACATCCATTTGGATGTTGTGCTGTCTACACCTCTTCTGTTCAATGCTCTTCTGACTGCCTCATGTAGAGTATTATCAAATGCTCCTTCTATGTCCAAAAATGCACATACTACAGTTCCTTGGTTGTCTAAAGCACCTCGGATATCCTCCGTCGGTTGTACCAGTGCAGTCTCCGTAGATCTGCCTGCCCGGTAGGCATGCTGACATGGGTGGAGAGGTAGTCTCTCCAGGATTTCCGTTCTAATAAGAATATTAATAGCCTTTCCATCGTTTTGAGTACAAACGATGTTAGACTAATTGGTCTAAAGGATTTGGGGTTTGTTGTGTCCCTTTTTCCAGTTTTTGGAATGAAGGTTACTATTGCCCTTCTCCATGCTTCAGGTATATAACCCAGTTCTAAGCTGCTTCGACTAATTCTAATCAGATGCGGAAGCTATTCTTGCATGCTGCAGCAAGCTAGAGCAGAATAATCCCTAAAAATTTATGAAAGTAGTCTTCACTAGATATACATTAGTTTAAAAACGTCAAATCGCCGGTGGAAATCTTTTCAATTTCACGAAAACAACTGTCGGCCTAACTCTCCTGGACTAATAGCGAAAACTGAGCAAATAACAATAAGCAATAATGGGAATGATAGAACAAGGCATCAGAAATAAGAAAGGCAGAAGAGTTTATTGAAATATCGACCTAGTAGTACGTTCGGCTCCCACTACAAAAATAGTTATCGTATCTATTCACCTATATGTTCGGCACAATAAATCTTAGACAGTAATAGTCATCCCGGTTAACGTAGATACATACACACATACATAGATATAGTTGAAATAATACCCTTCTTGGTGTGCGTCATCGATTGTTAATGTCTTTCTAACACATTACGTAGGAAGAAATGGAAAAAAAGGCAGGTCTGTGATTAATCCTAATCAAAATATCTCAATTATGAACCGTTTAAATGTATTACAAATCTTAACCCTAATCTTTGACTTACAAAAATTTGATTGGTTAATGTTTAGATTACGCGCAAGCGAACTGAAAATACTTGAGAACTCTCAAAATGCTGTGTACCTATCGATGCATATTTTTGTATTATTTGAATTTATATAAAACAATAATATTAATACTTACTTTTCATGAATAATAATTGAGCGAAAACAACAAAGTACAGACCTGACGAGAACTGTCAGTGTGACAGTAGAAAAAGACTAAGACACATTGCCGCTACGAATGTAACGCCTCCATAGTATTTTGAACTCCCTATTGATAGGTTGCAGCTGCGCGTAATCTAAACATCAACCAATCAAATTTTTGTAAGTCAAAGATTAGGGTTAACGTTGTAATACATTTAAACAGTCCATTATTGTGATATTTTGATTAGGATTATACACAGACCTGGCTTTTTTCCATTTAATGATAATAATAATGATTGTCTTTATTATTTTCAAAATATAAATGTTTTACAATATAATAAAATGTAAAAACAGATTCAGTAATTGAAAATAAAAGGCGAAGTTCAGCTGTTATGAGGCATTAAGCACCATAAAAGTTGCTCTACCACTTAACCTTGAGGAGTGTACATGCTTAAATAGATAAAGAAAATGATAAAAATAAAAAAAATACAAAAATACAAAAATTCAAAAGTTGGTATCTAGACTGGGTTTAGGATTCATAGCTTGAAACGTTTTTAATTTTTAAAATAAAGTAATCAACAGAGTGTTCAGATTTGAGTAGTAAAGAGATATTTAGCAAAATATACTTTGAACTTATTAATTTTATAACTTTTAAGATCTGTAGGAAGTCTGTTATAGACATGGCTAATTTGATATCTGAAAGAGGATCTGAAAAGTTTTAGCCTGAAGAATGGAACTGTAATTAAACCTCTATTTCTAATGTTAAGATTGTGTATATCTGTCCTATATGTTATTTTTCGATGTAAGTAAGATGGCTTTCCTACGTAATGTCGTTGATTGAGGAGTGGGAAGATACGCAACCTTACGAGCCAAAATGTAGCGCGAAAAGTGCCCGAGAATGGGATGGCGACACTATCGTCGAGACCGAGAATTTTGTCAGGCGAGCTGTGATCAGTAGACAGGGTAGTTTTTGAACGTTCACTTCGATATTTATAATCGGTTTTGCATTTGTTTGAGTCGGCAGTTGATCGGTACCAGCAGTATAAGTATCTTTTATTTTTGAATTTCGTTGTGCTTCTTAAATTTATTGAATTATGGAGATGAAAAAACAAAATACCTGTTGTTATAGGGGATGTTGTAATAAAAAGAAAAAAAAAGACAATATAATCAGTTTTTTTTAAATTCCCAGTGTCTAAATCAAATTTAATTTCTTAGTGGATACAGAACTGTGGAAATATGGATCTTTTTATAATGGAGGAGACATCGCTAAAAAATCTTCGTGTATGCGAAAATCATTTTTCAAAAAATGATGTTTATTAATTAATTTAGACTATGATTTATAACAACTTGAAATGGGAAAGTCAAAATCTGAAATCAAATTTAATGAAAACTGGTAAACCTCACCGAAAGATATGTATTTTATCTAAAAAAACAAACACAAGTCAGCAGCATATGTAGATACTTTGTAGATATTTTGGTTTTGGATACTTTTCTTTGGTAACGTTGCAACAGTATTTAGATATAAGATATTTTATTTGTACTACTTGTATTTCTAGTTGATACTTTTTTTTAATTCAAATTGTAAATATGTAGGTATTTATAAATCTTTACTTATTTTTTTTTCTTGGGCATGGTTGATATTTGAAACGTAGACATATACATGTGTATACATTGTATCCCTATTTTTGTATGATTTCATTTTGATCATATTTATTGTACCTACCGAAGTAAATTTCCTTTATTCCAGTATTTTCGACTTAATAGAAGTATTATGTTAAGTTATTCAAGATAGGCATACTAATAATACCTAATAATAATAATAATTAAATAAAGATATACTAATATATGAACAGATTTTTGTTTTATTTACTTTTTAAGGTGGTAGGTACCTACTTTACTCCTTCTACCATTTGCATTAGATGAAACAGTTGATTGAACGGTAAAATGTTATTTTTCAGCGGATATACATGAATTCATTTCATAATACTGGAAATTATGATTTGGTGTTTAGTGCGACTTTTACATACGGTTTTCATACATAAATCGACGACAAATAGTTCCTTCAAACATTATCCTAACGTCATTATCTCAATAAACGCTAAGCGCCGAGTACGAATCCCGTATTGTTGCCCATTTCATAGAAATTAATACTTATCTATTTATTTTAAACCTTTTGTTATGCTGCATCTGGCGAGACGTGAGATAAAATGAGAGTTTCCTTGTTGGGCCACCAGAGGCTCCACCTTACAAATGTCGTGACTGTTGTGTATTTATATTAAAAGACTTATGCTTTTAGACGAAAAACATTTATTCTTCTTCACAAATACACATATAACATAACTGTTGACAGGACATGAGAAAAACTATTAATTATATATGTCATACCTAATGACAGAACTAACAAGGTTTGTTTACATCACAACATTTCTCCCTTTCTTAAAGATCTAATCTACGTGTAGGTTTAATGACTCTACTAAAACGAGAGACTTTGGGCGTTTCACTTTTCACACTAATAACATTATTATTACTATAAGTATTTTGTGGACTGTTATTAGGTTTCTTTTGGGAGGATACACATTGTGATGCTGAAGTAGCATTGTTTTGTGGAGAAATCGGTGATGGGGATATAACTGAAGAACAATCAGGCAATACAAGGTTGTCTTGAGTAAGGTTTCCATCCTGATTTCCACAAACCATACCACTGGTAGAATATACATCTGTATTATTATCTGACACATCATTATTGGTTACATTAGTTGCATCAGGTCTTATTGAATCAGCATGCATGAATTTAATATTTGAACCGACCTGTACTAAATAAGTACAAAAACTTAAAATTTTTACGATTTTTCCTTTTTGCCACTGTTTGATTTTTTCGTTTTTAACATATACTGATTCATTAAGTTTATATAACCTTTTTACTCTAGGTACATCTACAGAACTTCCTTTGGTATGTTTACTATGGCCAGAGGGTTTTAGAAGATCAAATCTGGTTCTTGGTTTTATTTTTAATAACATTTCAGAAGGAGACATACTTGTAGACGTTGTAGGCGTATTCCTATATGAAAAAAGAAAACTTGAAAGTTTCAAGAGCACTTGGTGTTTTGTTATGTTCTCTTTTTCCGGAAATAACGACTTTTTGAGTTCTTTCTTTACAATCTGAACTCCTCTTTCAGCAAAATCGTTGCTAGGTGGATGTCCTGGTGGTGATGATTTAATCGGCGTAATGCCATTAGCTTGACAAAAAGACACAAAATCTACTGAGTCAAATGGTGGTCCTCCATCCGACACCAACTCTACTGGCAACCCAAAAATTGAAAATATATCTTTCAACTTAGTAATGGTCTCAGAAGCGTTTGTTCCATTATTCATGAGCTTAACTTCTAACCACTTTGATTTTTGATCAAAGACAAGAAAAAATGTAAAATCAAATAATTTTAAAAAATCTATAAATACTCTAAAGAAGTTATGTGGCGCTTGTGGCCAGGATAAGAGAAGATTGCTATTAGTAAAATTCTGATATTGTTGACAGATCTCACAAGTTGATATAAATTTTTCAATATTACCATTTATGTTTGGCCACCAACAATAAGACCTGATTAACATTTTAGTGCGTACAATTCCGGTGTGTTGTTCATGAAATAGATTGAGTACTTCTTGCCTTAACTGAGGTGGAATTACTACCCTATTACCTAATAGTACACAACCAGTTTCAATGGACAACTCATTTCGATGTGCAAAATATGGTTTCATCCTTTCATCTTGTACGTTGCTTGGCCATCCGGACAGAATGAAATCTTTAAGTTTAAGAAACACTAAATCTTTGTTAGTAGTCTTTTTTATGTCGTCAGCGTTTAGAGGAATTTCATTCACTAGGCTGAATGAATAAATGAAATCTGGGATTTCAGTCTGACCAGGCAGAGGTAATCGTGACAATCCATCTGCATTGCTTATGGCACTACCTTTTTTATAAATAATATCATACTGATATCCAGACAGAATTATTGCCCATCGAGTAATCCTTGATGCAGCTGTAATTGGAATCTGTTTATTTTTAGCAAAAATGAGCTGTAAAGGTTGGTGGTCTGAAATAAGAGTGAATTTGCGTCCATACAAGTATTTATGGAACTTTTTCACAGCAAAGATCAATGCTAAGGCTTCACGTTCTAAATTGCTGTACTTTTGTTCAGTAGGACTTAAGGTGCTTGAAGCAAACATTACTGGACGTTCTACGTCATCTACTATGTGACTCAGTACTGCACCTACTCCATAGCTACTCGAATCGCAAGTGACAAAAATATTTAAATCAGGATTATAGTGTGTTAAGACAGTATCGGAAGTTATTAGGTCTTTACTCAACTAAAAAATATCTTCGCATTCATCTCTCCATTCTCTAGAAAAATCAGTTTCATTATTACAAAGATTATACAAAGGTTTTAGCTTGGTAGACAGCATAGGGATGAATTTAATATAGTAATTCAAAAGTCCCAGGTACGATTTTAATTCTGTAATGTTTTTTGGAGATCTGGCAGATTTAATAGCTTGAATTTTCTCCTCAGTAGGATGAATTCCCTCAAAATCAATTTTGTGGCCCAGAAATTCCACCCTTGTATTAAAAAATAAACATTTTTTTTATTAATCTGGACATTATATTGATCAAGTCTATTCAGTACATCTCTTACGATGTCGTAACACTCCAGTAAGGAAGATCCAAAACACAAAATATCATCTAAATATTATTTCGTGTTTCTAAGTCCAGATAAAATGCTGTCCATCACAGTTTGAAAAATCCCAGGAGCAGAACTGATCCCGTAAGTTAATCTTTTATAAGCAAATAGCCCGATATGTGTATTGATAACTAGAATCTCCTGTGACTTTTCACTTATTTCTAGTTGTTGGTAGGCTCCTTTCAAATCGATGACACAAAAATACTTGTTCCCACTTAGACAAGCAAATATATCATCTGGACGAGGCAATGCACAATGATCTGCATCCAGGACAGGGTTTAAGGTTTTCTTAAAATCAACACATATTCTGATATCTGACGAATTTTTCTTAGGTACTACTACAATGGGACTTGCCCAGTTACTAAAGCTTACTTTTTTCAGAATTCTAGAACTACACATTTTGTTATTCTCAGATTTTACCCTAGATTTCATCGCATAAGGCATGTCATAGGCCCTGTGAAATACAGGTTGTGCACCCTCTTTAAGTTTCAAATCAATTTTAAAATTTTTTATGCTGGACTCAGCTTTCTCAAAAAATAAATTTTTGAAATCCTTTTTTAGTGAAGACACTAACTTCTTGATTTTTGACTGAATCTCTGACTCTGACTCATCTATTGTTAATTTTGACGCTTTTTGGACAAAACC
>CAJUYH010010777.1:0-11819 GCA_910591685.1 Galerucella tenella
TTATTGCAATTATTCAAATTAATTCCCGACGACATATTTTTTTCATTACTCGAACTTGCTGTTATTTGGGAAGCGGCGCACATTGCATTAGATGTTTCACCAAATATTTCTTGCGCTATAAGTTTTTTATTATTCATGGAATGTTCAACATATCCCTCCGCAACAGAGGTAGATTTCCAACCTCCATGCCTCTTTAATTTTAAAATAACAGCGCCACTGTCTGCTAGGAAAGTGGCAGAGCTTCTTCTGAAGCAGTGGCCAGTATATAGAACAGGATTTGAAAGACCAAGAAATTGTGCAATAACTTTTGGCAGACTGCTAAATGTGTTTATTCCCACAGTATTTCTGGTACACTTTACATTGGCATATTTTACAAAAAATCTGTTGTGTTCAAGAACCTGAGGACGCAACTTAATATATTTTCTCAATATTTCAACAAGATTCGTATTTTCAATGTCTCCAGTGGTAATTGCAAACTGTCGTATAACTTTTGTTTTTGAAGGTGGGATATCAACACGAAAATGGCTTCCTTCGTCTATAACATTTTCAACTGGAAGAAATGTTAATTCTACTTTTCTGCATGCTCCTGCCATTCCAATTATCATTGCAATCTTAGCCATTAAGTATTCTTTGTCATCAGCTTCCACTAAAAATTTGGCAATCTTCAGCAAATCTTCTTTAATAAAAACTTTTGACTTTTTAGCACTGTACCCGTCCGCTTGCCTTTTAATATATGCTACCAAATTTGGATATTTCTTAATATCAATATTCCTTTTCAGATTTAGTTCAGACCTTAACATTGAGTAAAGTGTCCATAATGTGGAAACTTTTATATCTTTCTTACCCTCAAAATATGCAAGTAAAACTTTCTCATTAACGTGTTTAATTTTCTTCTCATCACACCACGTAACAAATTTTTCGTATGCCAAATCATAAACTGCCTTTGACTTTTTGGGAATTACTGATAATAGAGCATTACCTGCTGCCTCTTCAATATCGCTTGGTAGCTCTTCAGAACTTGAATCACTTATTTTTTAAAAATAAAACTAAAAATATATCAATCTCGCTAAAAACCTTCCGTCTAGACTTTTTTACAAAATGTTAAACTGACAACTAACATGAAGTAACGGCAACAAACTAAATTTATGTTTTTCAAATTTTTATCAATTATATCAAATTTTATTTTTTTATTACTTTCTTCAAAATTAGAAAAAATCTTGTATGCAATACGTTACGAAATGAAATTTTGTGTAATTTGTGGGTTTTTGCGAAACTCACTTCGTTCGTTCCGCAAAAATCTCACGCGTTACACAAAATTAGGCATTTCGTAACTGATGGCATAAATAGCTATTTTGTGAAAATATACAGTCAAGAAGCCGTTGAAGCTTTGAGTGTTTGTGTTCAAAAATGGTATGAGAAAACCTAGACAAAATCAGAGGGTATGTGTGTATATATTTTGGAGTGACATTCACTCAGACCTAAAAGATCTATTGTACCCCCTTACTTCTACTTCTTCCATTCCACAAAATCTGCATTCTTCTTCCTCCACTATTTTGAGCTTTTTCAGGAGCCCATTCAGGCGACAATGTCCTGTTAGGATCCCTGTCAAAACTCTTAGCGCAGTTTTACTTTGACTTATGCATTCATTTGATCTCAACAGGTTATAGTCACCCAGAAGAGTCTTTGATTGTATAAGCCCTACTAGATTTTTCCAATTAGATCTTCTCTTTTTCTCGGCTTCACCTATTTCTTCCAATATTACATTGGGGCTGATTCCGCAAAAGGGTTCAGGCCCCCAGAAAGGTATTTCAGTCCCCCTCTCTGCTAGTTCATCTGCTATTTCATTTCCTTCTATTCCAGTGTGTCCTGGAATCCATAGTAAGGTTAGTTCTCGCCTAGTTCATTGAGTTTGTCTAGGCATTCCCACACCATTTTGGAACTGATTACACAAGAGCTCAGTGCTTTAATGGTTGCTTGACTATCCGACATTATGATAATGATTTGTCTTCTGTATCCTTTATCAATATTGAACTGGGCGCACCTTCTTATGGCATGGATTTCCGCTGGAAAGATACTTGGGGTTTTTCCCAAGCTTTCGGAGTGTTTGGTTCCTGGCCCGAACATTCCTATCCCAGTTCCTTCTATTGCTTTTGAGCCGTCTGTGTAACATTGAATGGCATTCTTTCCAAGTCTGGTAATGGTATTTGGATCCCATTCCTTTTTGTTGCTCAATTCCGTAACGAATTTCTTTGAAAATTTATAATTTTTCATCATACCGTCTTGTGGCATGTCCCAGGTTGTCTGATTTCCAAGAAGTGAGGAGGTGTTTTTTTAAATCAGAGGGTATCATAGTGGGAATTTGTCTCCTAAATGGGCGTGTGTATAGTGGAGCATATAATGCACATTATTTTACTCTTTTTCTCCATTTAAATCGCAAAAAATACAGAATGGAGGTCACGACTGTGCTTTCTTTCTGAGTGTTGTCTATCATCTATTCAGATTTTTTTAGAGAGGATGTAAATTTAGCGACGAAATAAAAACCATATTCGGGGATTATAGTTACAGCGATTGTATCATGGACTGCAAAATACGAAGTATACTGGCCCTTTGTCAATGTGTACCTTACAACTTTATAAGAGTGTTCAAAAATCCGAACGATTATATACAATGCAACTTGGGGCATTTATCTTGCTTAAATTCCTATGCAAGTAAGAAAAAACATTTTTTATATTTCTGAGTCTAGTAGAGAGCTTGTATAATTCAAATCGTAGAAAAAATGTGGTTTCTAGCACAACACCAAAGGGATATATCGATAATTCCCGTTATCTATCTTTTTCTCAATAAGATCAGACGCTTTTTTCAAAATTTGATCTAAAGGAACATTTTTTTCTTCTGCTTTTTTATTATAGTTACCAAAATGATAATATAATTTTTTTCAAGACAAGTGGAGGACACTCTATCCTGTTGATTATGAAGAATCACAGCTGGAAAGGGAAAAACAGGACTCTATACTTTGTAAAGAATGTGTACCAAGCTGTTCGGATACTAGATATGAAGTATCTACTGAATCAGCAGATATATCTATAAAAGGGCAAGTACAATATTAAGTGTCTTATTAAGTCCGTGGACATCGTGCTCCAATTTTCATAAGATTCGTTGAAATATCCTAAAAATTTACGAGAGACCTCAGTGTTATTAATAGACGTCATCAATATCAATTGTCAAGCATCAAGTCCCACGAAACAACAAAAATTATTTACCATGGGTTCTGTATCTGTAGAGTAGGGAGGGAGAGTGTAGGTTCACAGCTCTTAGGCCACATGTGTCCCATTGTACATCCTCCTGAGGAGTTGTCTTCCTAGGTCATCGTCCATCCTGTCCTTCCCAGGAAGGTGGACAGGTCACTGGGAGACATCTCCTTTATTTCGGCAGAAGTAGGCCAAGACTCTCCGAACACACACTCTCTTATTGACGATAACTCCGGACACTCGCATAAGACATGCCTGACAGTTTCATCTTCCTGTTCACACTTCCTGCATAGGGGTGTGTCCACTAGCCCCATAGTATGGAGGTGTTTCCTTAGCTGACAGTGGCCAGTCAGAAATCCTACTGTTAAACGTAGGTTTTTCCTGCTCTTTGTCAAATATTTCTTCGGCGCCAGCTTGCCAGGGTCGCCCAGGGTGATCCTGGCAAAACTGAATCCTTTGATTCCATCACATTTCTCAAGGGATTGAGCCTGATCTGCCTGTTGTTGTAGGCTCTCATATTATTAGCCCTTGCACATGCAAGTATTGCATAGACCTCTGCTTGAAATACAGAGGCTTATTTTCCTAGCGAGACGATTCCTTCATATTTGATCATCTTGCTGTATATGCCCGCTCCGGTGCCGAGTTCATTTTTTGATCCGTCTGTATACCAGATCAGTTCATTCGCTCTACCAAGTGGTGGTGCGTTCTCTTCCTCAAGCTCCTTTCGATCTTTGATGACAATCTCGAAGCTCTTGCGAAAGATATATTTGGTGGTCATGTGGTCTGTTGGCATTTTGAAAATGTCATCATCCACATGCCTTATCTCTGTGTGTCGTCTCCCAAGTGCATGTACCTGTTAGTTCTGTTTGAACCACGCTGGTATTGTTTCCCATTCCCCACTTAATCCTTAGGCTTAGCGCTCTCGAATAAACTAGACATCCTGAGCCTTCTTTCATTTTTGAACCATCTGTATATATGCGTATTGCATTTGCAGCATCTGACTCTGTGTTCTGTTTTATTTGTACTTTTTAGGGTTTATTAAACACGAACCTGGATTCAATTGAATCATTGTTTGCTTGCTGCAGAGGTAGCGCAGTAAGCGCTTCTGGTCATAGTCTTAACCTCAATTGGCCCACTCCTACTTCGGGGTTTACACCAGCAGTGCGCAATCGTACCACGGCCTTTAACGCAACCTCCTTGACGTACAAGTCCATACCAGTAATTAGTTCCATTGCCGCGGTTGGTGTTGTTCTCATGGCTCCTGTGATGTTTAAACAAGCCATTCGCTGTAGTTGATATAATTTTTGGATAACCGTTGTAGAACCTTCGGTCCCCATGCAATTGCTCCATACGTTAACATGGGTCTTATTATTGCAGTGTAGATCCAGGTGGCCACACGGGGTGACAGACCCCATGTGCGTCCCACTGTCCTCCGACACTGCTCATAAGCCACATATGTTTTCTATGGGTCAAAAAAG
Source organism: Galerucella tenella (assembly GCA_910591685.1). NCBI lineage: Eukaryota > Metazoa > Arthropoda > Insecta > Coleoptera > Chrysomelidae > Galerucella > Galerucella tenella. Next base: position 4,727 of record CAJUYH010010777.1, read on the forward strand.
TCTTTCTCAAAATCAGATTTCTGAAGCGTAGTGAATAGAACGTCTTTGATCTGGAATGACTTTCCAGTAGGTCTCCTTCAACGTAGGCAATTGGATCATGACCAGAATATACATTAAGAAATTGGAGTGAAAAATTGTACTTCCAGACTTACTAGGAAGCTACTATAAAGTACTTGTAAAATAGGTCTCCAAATTGAGCAAATTCCTTTTGTTATTGATTATTATTTTGTGTTTTTTTAGAGGAAAGGCAAATTTTAGTATTGTTCATATTACCTATGAAAACTCGTTGGGGATGTTCAATAAGCAAGATGCATTTTTTTATTGGTATGATATGATAAGTAAGTTTTTTGAAAATATTTTGAAAAAAACAAGTTCCAAGCCAGCTTCAATCCAGAGTAGAAGTTTTGTAGAGCTTTTAGTACTGCATGACTCTTCCACAGGAAATAGCTTTTTGTTTCTGCAAGCTTTTTAGCTACCCTTTGTCTTTTGGTCTTCGGCCTCTTCACCATGTGATCGAGGCTGAGGCGGAGAGGGCTTTCCTGCGCTTGAAACGGCTGGGATACGTGCGAAGAGGGGAAGAGTGCAGGCACGTCAAGAAGCTCCGGCTCCTGGAAGATATTCCAGTTCTGGCTCGAGCGGCTGATGAATGCCTGCGTAAGTACTACTTCGCTACCCCATACAGGGCCATGATACGGGATAGAGAGTCCTGGGAAAAAGAGAGGAATACACAGCTTAATGGGACCGTCTGGTACACAGATGGCTCATACTCCGGTGATAGAGCAGGTTTGTGTACCATTGGGTGAGGGTGTATCTGCATATCAGGCCGAATAATTGCTATCTTGGAATGTGCGCAGATAAACCTAGACAGAGGTTATGTGGATTGACGCATAACCATATACTCCGACAGTCAGGCAGCAATTAAAGCCCTGAGTGGGTATACCAGCAACTCAGGACTTGCTAACGAATGTCGAGAACTACTTGCTAATCTTGCAAGGCGGAACGTGGTGCGGCTAGAATGGATTCCAGCCCACTCTGGTTTTGAAGGCAGCGAGATGGCGGATGCACTGGCTGCGGAAGGGGCGGCAGCTCCTTTCTGCGGCCCGGGTCCGACCCTGGGCCTAACAAAACAAAGAATACGCAAGGAGACGAAGAAGTGGCTGAGGAATCAGCACCTCGCTCATTGGAATGCTCTGCAGGGTCCTAGACAATCCAAACTTCTACTGAAGGGATGGACTGATGGACACGCCAGGGCAGCCACTGAACTACCAAGGAGTAGGCTAAGGAAGATAGCAGGACTCCTAACAGGGCACTGCTGTATGAGGAAGCACCTCTACAATCTAGGAGTAGAGGAAAGTTCCCTATGTAGGGGTTGCGGCATGACTGATGAAACGTCAGTTCATGTTCTCTTAGAGTGTCCACACTGGGCTGTATACGCAGGCGAATCTTCGGAGTCACTGTCATGGCTCCTGGAGACACAAGCAGGCATCCACTGAAAAAGGTTGTGGCCTTTATTGAAGGGCTCGGCTTCATGGATGACTAGGTAGCAGGATTGGCACAATGGGTCCGCCAGTGGCCTCAGTGTCGGAACCTTGGCTTGAGTTGTCCAGGACAAGGCTCGCCTGCACATTTAGTAGTAGTAGTAGTAGTACCCTTCGTCTTTATTATTCAGTCTTAATCTTGCTCAAATACTTATACCAGAATTGCTTATTCAGTCTCGGTATTTTTCTTGATCCTGGTTTTGCGTATTCAGTATTGGGCACGTATTTTCGGTATTGGTCTTGCAAAATTACCAGATGGCAAGGTCAAGACAGATTTTGCTCATCAAAATTCCAAGAGTCTGTCTAATTAAGTTAATAATTAGAAAGCCGATATATTTTTATATATTTTAGGTATATTTGGAGGTATATGCAGTGTAACTATGGGTTTGAGTTTTATATCTATCGTAGAAATATTATATTTTTTGGTATGCGTAACATTGAAGAATCATATAAAGAATTATGTGAGAAATAGAAAAAATAATATCGGAGGTATAGAATAGATGTTAATATGCTTAATATAAAGAAGAATGAAATTAGATCTGAAGTGTGAGTAGGTTACTCAATACTAGCAAGAACTTTTTAAGTGGAAGCACTGGAAGTGACATTATGTCATGAGCACCGCGAAGATTTACTGTGTATTTGATGTAGAATCTATAGCACTGGCACATTATGCATACATTTTTTGATTAAACACATTTTTGTGATATTTTTGTTTGATTTAGACATGAAAATGAAACTTTTCAGATAAAAATAATCTTAAAAATCAGTGAAAATTTGTGAAAATTACAGTTTACCAAGTAATTATGAAATAAGGAACTTTTTGAACTTGATGAGAACCGTAAAACTGTGAATGTTGAACTGAAATTTCAGTAAAATAATCTTAAATAGCCAGTTTTCAATAAAAAGGTAGAACGTGTCACGGGACACACAGTAGGAACTTTAGTTTCTTTTAAGCAAGAATTATTTAATACATCTGACGTTATAGATAAACAATTTGCATATTCCTCGGTGCTCGAGTAGTAAGCAAACCAGACTCTGACGCGGTAGACCCGGGTTCGATTCCCCGTGAAGAAGTTTTTTGTATTGTTAATTTTATTTTTAAATAATTATTCTGCTTGATATTAATAACGACAACAGGTAGACGTTTGAAATATTTAGCAAAATATTCATTATTATAGATAATGGTACGGTACCCTTCATGAGGGAGTCCGACTGGCAACATCTACTTATAACAGCATCGTATATTCAAAAAGGGAAACCGTAGCATTATACAAATTGGACATTCAAGAGCTGTACGTTTACCACAAAAAAATTAGTGGATACATAAAATTGAATTCTTAAATTTTTAATATGAAGTTATATTACACTTTATGGAAATTTTTATTTTCTAGATGGGTCGTAGAAAATATATGCTGTTCGACTCGTGTGGATTGTCCATATCGCACTTGAACGATTGAGCACTCAGCCTACGGCGTCGTGCTCAAACTTCGTCCTCGTGCGAAATGGCCATCATATCCACACTAGTTGCACAAACTACTATTTCTATCAAAATATGCCCTTTTACATTTAAAAACAAGCTTCCAAATGTCAAGTCAATTTATCCATCCATTTTAAAGTTATCGAATTAAAACATTCAAGTTTTCAAAATTTCAGCACCCTGTATTTCGAAAAGTAAATGTGCTGTCCAATTTTACGAGAGGAATCTACATGCAAACGTTGTAATTACCCTTAACGTTCGAGATGCTTATACCATTTTTTGCGCGATCGTATTGGAATTAATTCCGAATAAAATAATTAAAATTTCTTCGAAATGAACGAAATCTCAAAAGTGACATTTATACTTCTCGATCAGTTTAAAATATAATTTGCATTTTGGTGAAATTGCTTTCATGCTATTTATTACCTTTATATTGTTCTGTTCGATTCTATTCATTAAAAAATATCAATCTTCTTATTTTATTTGTTACTTTTGTGTAATGAATGAAGTAATATATTATTTAGGACCACTTAAATGTATTGTAACGTTTATTCAAATTTATATTTACAATTAATTTATATTTACAGATTTATATTCAAATACAGTCCTTATTTAATAATTTATATAACACACTAACTATAATTTATATGAGAGTCACTTAATAAACACTTTATCTAGGCGCGATTGCTTTCTTTCAGTATCAACACTAACTGACTAACTGACTCCGCTGCGATGTTCGTCGCCTATTTATACTCGCACGTATGTTTTTCTAGAAACCTCTAGAGCTCGAAGTTTTGGCGAATGCGCCGGGTTTTTCTAGATGTTTTTTATTCCAGATCATTCTTGAAAATACGGCGGAGGAGCCATAGTCGTATCATATGGGAATTTCACTGGGGGCACTAATTGAGCACATTAATGCAGCAGCTCGCGTAACAGTATGTAGGGCTAAGACGTAGTTTACTTACCGACGTCTGAACGGTAAGTAAATCACTTACCGACGTGTTAGACTTGGAAACCAGTAAACACAACCTACCGACCTGTCAACCGATGCTGTAAACAAACGAAAAAGATCGATCACGCAAAAAAATTTTTGGAAATAATAGTAAAAATTTATCCGAACAAATTCAAGTAGATCACCAGCACTGCGAATACCATCTTTGCATAGAATTTTAATATAGCATCGGTGGTTCAGTGGTAGAATGCTCGCCTTCCACGCGGGCGGCCCGGGTTCGCTTCCCGGCCGAAGCATATGAATCGCTGCTTCGTAAACGAGAGGAGAGACTCAGGAGAGAGCACACGCACGCAAGTAAGGCACATAACGAAGCAACGTAACATAACGTAACGGTCAGATCTTTTGCGTTGCGACCCCCGGTCGCTCAAACCTAACCTGACGTAAAGAACTAAAGTTCCAAAAATTTAGAAAACCTGTTTTTTTATACCCTTTATTCTTATATTATGATATTGTAAAATTGTAACTATTACTATAAAATTGTATTGTCTCCCCGCTAATAACTCATAGAGGTTGATGCGGGGAAAATAAATGTTTTTGAAATAAAAAAAAGGTTAAAATTTCTGGCAAAAAATTCGCAAAAATACAAAAAATTCCTAAAATATTTTTGCTTTTATTCTTTTGAATCTTCTTGTATTTAAAATACTCGCGACTCCTCGAATTTCATCATAGGTGAGATTTATTAACTAAAAACCTTCAAATATTTATTTATTTAAAATAAATTCGAATTTCTCGGAATACTATCATGTCCAAACAATAACTGGAAGTCCTTCGAAAATAATATTTACCGGTGACACGCACTTCTCACCTTCTAAAAAAAATTTTCCTTTCTTCTATATTACTTCTCGCAAAATATTAAAAAATATAAACAAAATAATACTTTCCCGGAAATAAAAACTGTGACGTTAATTAATTTAATTGTAAAGTGTTGTCGTTTATAAGCATATATATTAATTGAAATTTAATTATGAAGTATAATTACAATCGAAATATTGACGCATGCATGTACCTTAATTTTCTGATATTCCTAGATGTCGTACGCGTTGATGCGGCATATTCAATTAGAGACAATAATAAATTATTTTTTCACTACAATTAGTGTAATTGAGAAAATTTAATGGTTTGCAAAGGTGTTTACAATCAAATCAAACAACAAAATGCATTTAGATTTATCGGGAAGAAAAATCAATTAAGAAAAAATTATATTTCACAGAATGCTAACTATTTAAACTAAATCAATTTCACGCACTTTGCTTAGAAAATATTATTTTCTAAATAATTTTTTTTTTATTAGAATTTAAGTGCCTCGACAACTATGGCCATTGGCACTGTACAAAAGACAAAAAGACATATTATAAATACATACACTATCTTAAAACATAAAACATGTAGAATACTCGGTAAAATATCAATCTAGTCTATAGTTTGTGGTAGAGGTTAGTTATTTTGAGGAATTTCAATGTCTTTGGGATGCAGTTTAAAAGGTCTCTCAGGTGTTAGGTCTAGGCGCTTGTATGTAATGGTGTATTCCTGGCACTCTGTGTGAAAATGTTTGACGGTTAAAGCACTATTGCAGTGACGGCAGACGGGAAGGTTTTCAGAAGACATCAAGTAACCATGTGTGTATCTGGTATGGTTGATCCGCAATCGTCTGATGACAGCAGCTTCTCTCCTGGTTGGGAAATCGAGGGAAAGGGTAAAGGGTAAAGGGCTGTTGTGCCAAAAATTTTGCCAGGACTCCTTGACGGACTTTTTGAATAATAGTTTTATGTCATCTGGGAGCTGGAACGTTGTTGCATGGAAGAAGACGCTTCTTTAGCATGGTGGTCAGCGTTTTCATTGCCAGTAATTCCAATGTGAGATGGGAGCCAGATAAGACAGACTGTTACATCACGAGCTGAGAGAGTTTGATAGATGTCATGGATGTTTTGAACTATTGGATGGTCAGTAAAGATGGTATTGAGTGAATTAATTGAGGAAAGTGAATCGGTACAAATGGCGACGCGCTTGACAGGAGAAGAGATTTTCTTGAATGCTCGGAAGATGCAATACAACTCACCAGTGTGAACGCTACATGTTGAGGGCAACCGATAAGAACCTATTAGTTCGTGGTTGGTTTTGACGGAGCAGCCAACACCAAAAGAAGTTTTTGAGGCGTCTGTGTAGAGAACTACATCATAGGTTTTTTTTTCTAATATTTCCAAAAATGCTTTCTTTATAAGTATGTTGGGCGATTCATGTTTATTGAACTTGGTAAGGGAGGTATTGAATAGAGGAAGTTGTTTAGTCCAAGGAGGGATATGAGGTTGGGGGAGCGGAGTGGTCATTGAAAGGTCGGTATTCTCAAGTAATGGGAGAAGAAGATGGGCAATAGATTTTACGCTACGTTTGGAAGCAGTGTTGGAAGGATGATGTTGAAACATTGATGTAAAAAAGGGTATACAGGGTTAAAAAGGTTAGAAGATGTTGATGCAGCGTATGAAAGGAGGAGAGATTGACGTCTTAGGAACAGGGGTGGCTCATTTGCTTCACAGTATAGACTAGCAGCTGGACTAGAACGGAAAGCACCGAGAGAGAGTCGAAGGGCTGTATTGTGAATAGAGTTCAGTGAGCCGATGGTGGATTTGGAGGCTGACATGTAAATAAAGCTGCCGTAGTCTAATTTAGAACGGATGAGGGATCTGTAAACTCTTAATAAGGTATTTTCGTCGGATCCCTAGTGATAGTGGCAGAGAGCTTTGATGATATCAAGTCTTTTAAGACAAATGCCTTTGAGTGTGTTGATATGAAGTTTCCAATTAAGCCGAGAGTCGAAAGTTAATCCAAGAATTTTGCAATGATTAACAGCAGGTAACAGGGAGTTATTAAAGAGGATTATAAATAATTGTAATTATTCTAACGCTTTATTGAATTACACTTCAAAGTTGGTATATCTAGCCTGGGAAGTAGCTGTTTCTTTTTACTTAAACAGTCACTGTTTTTGGAAAATTTTGCTCAAAACTTTTTAAAGCATTAGAATAAATATAATTGTTATTCTATATCTACATAAAATAACAAGAAACTGTAATA
>CAJUYH010010778.1:0-11817 GCA_910591685.1 Galerucella tenella
ACCCCAAACTTTTAATAATGCTGCTGCTGATGGTATAATTACAAAACTGAAGATGGTACATATTGTAAGAGTTGCTCTTACAGTTATCAATGATTGCAGCCATTTGGGGAGTTTATTATTGAAGTAGACTCCACAAAATTTCATTCCGAAATGGATTTCTCTCATCGCCCATCGATAATCTGAGTAATTATATAAGATTTCCACTGTGATTATCTTGTGCAGGAGTTAAATTTGAAATATTGTATGGATTTAATGCCATTGAATCAGGTATTTTGAGCGTAAATAATTCAACTAATACTATTGTAACACTAACTCCTTGACAACTTATATTCACATGAATGGTTAATTGTGAGTATTCGAAAAAATTATATACCTTTCATTTCTTGATTATTCGACATTGTTATCACACAGACGAACGAATGCAACTAATATATTGTACGAGGATATATATGAATACCCCTAGTGACCAACAGCTTTGACGCATGCTCGTTATATTTTTTTTTCTTTTTTATTTTAAGCGCTGACAAAGTTACATCGACGCCATTGTTACCGATGTGTATTGTCCCTCGTGAACTCACCCACACTTAATAATACCGTTTATGATTGGTGTTCACAGTGTACTCTCTAGACAACTGTATTAATCGAATGATTCAACAGAAAAATAGAGGTTCATATAACGATTATTTTTTTTCTCTATAAAGTTCAGTATATTTTTTTCTCAGCTGAATGAAATGATTGACGAATATCCAACTTCAATTGCTATCATGATTAACGGGCAATAAAAAATTGAAAAAAAGTGATATATTTCTGAATTTTTCTGTGTTTTTGGAATTTACAAAAATTATTCATTTTTATCTATAGTGATATTGAAAAAAAAATGAACTATATGAATGTGAATTGAATTATTAATGCTTTTATTTTCATATTTGACTGTAAGGATATACAAATGAAATGGTCTATATATATATATATATAAATTTATATTATTTCTAGTAAATGTTTTCAGTATCGATAAGTGTACATTTAACAACGTTGGTACAACTACACTACCTGCACAAACTATGATATCGCGTGAGGTTTCTCTGAAAAAACCAAACTATTTCGCCTAGTTTCACCGCGGTGAACTTAATGTTGGGGCCAATTCTGAGAACAAACTGTACTCAAGAGGTGTTGGTGGTGAAGCTTGTACTCATTCTGCAATGGCATCCAAATTATAGTTGGTAATTATGGGAAGTAATAACGGAAATAACTGATAACCTTCAATTTTCTTTCTCTATTCCAGTGGTGTCATTCACTTCTCGGTCAGAGTTAATAACAGCCCTTAAATTATGAATGGGAAGTTCAGTGTGTGATATCTGATGACCTAATGATATGTCGTCAGAGATAGAAGAGGAATTAGTACAGCATTTGATGAATTTGGAGCACAGTTTCTTTGGACTAACCGGTAACTATTTTTTTTTAACTAAAACTAACTAAAAAAATAAAAAATAAAAAAAAAGAAAAACGAACCATGGTTATGGCTACTATGTAAAGAAGATCGTGAAGAAAATATCAATTTGCATAATTTTTTATACATATAGGTTTTTCTTGAGAAATTATAATTTTTATTCTTTATATGTAACTTAATTAGTGAATAGTTTTCAACATTAAGACTGTTAACTCCAAAAATTTAATTTTAAGTCGGTCTTAGACTGCATATTTTGTAATTTGTTGGTCTCGTGTCATTAAATATTTTATTGTATAGTTTATGATGTGTAATTTACCGAAGTGTAATTCTAAGTACGACTTAGGCGATAGGTGTAAAAGAGTACCTTCGGTACAGCTTAGGCGCCTAGGCGCCTTAATCGTACCGAAGGTACTCTTTTAAAAAACGTGAAAATACCTAATATGATAAAAGTTTCGCAGGTTCTTATGTATACTGTTTAAATATTTAATAAACAAAGAACTCGTGTTTGAAAAAAAAAATATTTCATTTCATTTCCACTCACCATTACATCATAATTCTCTTAGGGGATTCGACTTGAGCAACCTTACCCTATAGGGTATTCCACATTAATTCAGCATTCCCGTATTCAAGTTCGTAAGTCTATATAGCTGTTATTAAAACATACTCGTGAGATTCATCTGGAAGAAAAAATTCTGGGAAAAAATTAAGTAAAAATTGGTCGATTGAAATAATGATTGGCACTTGCTTGATAATGAATTGTTGAGTTACTGTGAACTATTCCATGAAATATATTTATATATATATATGTAGACTACCGTTCGACAAATCATGACAAAAGGGGTTGGAATATGAAAAGAAAAAGTGGGAGAATGAGTCGTTTCGATGTTCATTGGTGGTATAGACTTGCCTATATCCTCCTGGTAATACGGTACATCATACACACATATATAAATATATATATATATACATTTGTCCATTTATACTTATGCGCACATGTATACATAATTAATGTTGTTCGCCCCCGCGAGACGCCTGTAGGCGGTATCCGAACGTTATAGTGTAATGGTGAGTAAGCAAACTCGCGGTTTATACTAAAAGGATAGTAGACAAATAAAAAATGGCGGCGAAATAAAGTGGGAGAAAAAGAGAAGAGATATAATAGTATTTTGACAATTGTAATTGTTCCACAATATCAAGGCCTACTGTTCGATGACATTTACTGGTGTTTCAATTAACCGGTGAAGACCTTCGGTGAGTGGAGTTTACTACTGTCTCTTTTCACATTATCGAGTCCGCCACATGTACATTTTGTGCATGTATAGTTTCCGTATATACTGCAGCGGCCATTCACGCGCACATATATGTATATATGTTTATTAAAAAGTGTAATATACGAGATTATGTATGTATATGTGTGTATGTGTTTGATGAAATTTAATTGGATGTCAGCCATCAAGGTAGTCGTTAATTATCTTAACATTTTCAACATACGCTCTTTTGATATTGACTGTAGTAATTTTTAGTAATTTAGTGGAAAATGGAAACTGGTGACCACGAATTTTTGGTGACAGCGAACAATACATGTGGACATTTAAATCTAAAAGATAACTATTTTTTTATCAATAATGAATTGAGGAAAAACTTGGTATTTAATAAAACATATAAAAAAATTGATATTGATGTGAATAATGCAAATGACAGTTATTATTAAGAATTAATTAGCACTGAACTGTTTGTTTCAAAGTTTAATTTCACCAGTGAACAATATCCGCAGTCTCGCAGTTGGAAAGCATGAGGTCCGGCGACGCGATACGCACAAACTCATTCGAACTGATTTCACTTGATTTGTTTTAGGTGATTTATGGTTGATAATGAATCTTACTAATTGGTAAATGATTTGATCTTTTGCATTAATTGATATTTACTGAATTGATCATTTATAATATTTAATACTAAACTACATTGAATCATGAGGCGCTTACTTTCGACTGATTACTTTGCTGTGACATGTAGTTCTCTCATGAAATCCACCAACATACAGCGTTGTCTATTCCACAAATCATTGAATGCTATTTGGTAGTGTACAATAATTGATTATGCATCAAGATGGTGTCGATTCAAATTCCAGATTGATCCGGACTGTGATTGTTGGCTTTGATAATGTGATATTCGACTGTGAAAATGCTCGCCAGCACTAATGTACCATACTTGCAATAAAAGACAACACGCTCTCGTCGCATATGTGACGAATTTATTGAGTAAGATCAAGAACTAGATCTGTCACCATGAAAAATGATTATAAGGGCATGGGCTGAGAGGTGGTGCCACATATGGAGAATAGACTCGGAACAACTGCAGTTATTCTTATGGCTTTTGACTTTTATGTCGAGTAGGGACATTCTACGTCGCTCTTTTAATTTCACTTTACTAGTTGCACATTTCTATTTGGTTGGTATGAAAAATAAAAACGAAATTGAAGAGAGTACTAATAACAATTAGTAAAAAAAAATGCCATTTACAATATATTTAATGTCGTAAATATTAATGAATTAAATTTATATATAACTGTCTCGTTACATATTCTCATATTTATTATCACAATTCAATAGAATTATTCGTACTAAAGATAATAATATTGCATTAAATACTTTATATACTTCACACCAATATATTCATGGCAGCAATAAAAATATTAAATAACTTACGACTGCATATTATATTCTCATTGATGAAGAAAATATATTTGCGACTGAATTTTTACGATCGAATGTGTTTGACCGTGAGTAAAATTCATATCAGAATTCAAGTAATTATATCTTAATAAGTCCTTTTTCAAAGATGGTATTAAATATATTGTATATCTATATATAATCACAACGTGGATAAAAAGATAGAAGACAATAACGATAAAGGAAGCGCGGAAGGGAAAGAGATGGAGAGAGAGAGAGAGAGGGAGAAGGAGAGAGGTGACATATCTGCTGGATTGTGCAAGATATATTCAGGCTATGCACTTTGATCGTTTTTCTTTCCTCAACATTACGCTCCCGTGAGTATAGTCGCTTGCTCACACATTTTGTGCGCTTCCAATATATCGATTGCCAATCATTGAGTCATTAACCCTTTATGTCACATCATGTGTATAGGGATATATATATATATATATATATAGGTATATTTATATCGTAGTTGAGAGCTGCGCCGCGCTGTCCCGGATATTTCCTTTATACTTTTTAGTATAAGTATACGTATTGTATGAGTTTATTCTCTAAGCAATTTACAATTGACATGTTATATCATTGCTTATTATTAATTATCCAAGTATAAAATTCATTATATTATTTAATTAAAAATAGAATAATTTATGATTTGAATTGAATACTAAGTTATAACTATTTAACTGAATATTTCCCATCATTATGAAGAAAATAATTATTCAAAGTCTTGTACACATTTGGCTCACAGAAAACAAGAAACAGAGAACTGTGGTAATGAAAATAGATTGAAAGAAAAAAAGGAGCAGAAAGACAAATTGAGCGACAACAAGAGAACCTAAACAATTAACAGCTATTATAGAGGAGAACTGATGAAGTAACTGGCGAGACTGAAATTTATTTGCTCGTTTGTAAAAATGTATGAGAAAATAAGTTTATCGTTCACGCCCATTATTACAACACTCATAATGAATTGTTAACTTTAACAAGTATATCTATATACAGTTTCAATATTTTTTGTTTGGGTGCTGTGATTAATAATGAATTTTTCGATAATTCAAATTATAATAAACAAACGTCAATAAAAGAAAAGCATACGAAGAATAGCTTTTGAGTGGTATGTGAAGAGCAAAGTTGAGAGCACCCTAAAGGTCCATTATGTTGTTGATGAGTGAGTGACGTGTACCTAAGACACCGGATGGAGATGGCATGTATAAGAAATTCGAGTAAATTCACGATTGATGAAGACGAAGAAAAATAAATAAAATCAAGGAAGCTAAGTGTGAGAATCCAGATGATCTCATCCATTTCATCACATGCAATAATAACTTTCTTTCGTAATGCAATTCAAATATTATCGAACTGATTATTTTTGATATATCTTCACTGTCAAAATCTTATTTCTATTGTAAAGACTTCTATTTTTATAATTATTATAAACGTACGGAACGCAATGCGAGGAAATGATTTTTTTCAGCTTCACTGATTTTAAGTTTAATAATTGATATTATACACAAACAATGATAAAATAAAACATTTACAATTGAAACTCAACTTATCTCATCAACCGCAATCTTCTCCTCAAACACATAAAATTATTTATTCCACCTTCACTAATACCACACAAATTTTCTCCAAGTACTTACCTTCATCGTCAATTGCACATGAACAGAAGAGCATACGAAAAAAAACAGTGCGAGAAACGGAGTAAAATAAAAACGTCCAAAGTTTTATGTAATATTGTTAGAGCTTGTGGCTGATGGAACTAACAGTAAACTGTAAGGAACGTGAGGTACGGAGTGTGTTGAATGAAGTAAGAGTGAAAAAATAAAAGTGAAAACAAGTAGAATGTGGTGGAAAAGATGTGGAAGGTGTGAGCTATAAAAGTATTCTCTTCGGCTTAAGAGGCCCTTGGGTTTCTTTTTTTCTTTCTTCGTCTTCTTTCTTATACTTCTCGCCTAAATCTCACCCTTTAGCGTCTTTTGTGTGGGTCACGTAGTTTACCTTGGATGACCTAGCTCTTTGTATGTAAGTATATAGACATGTGCATATATACATGTGTGTGTATATGCATATATGGCTTTGAGTGAAAGCCAAACTTATCTTGACAAAGGTCGCGTGAAATTGACGCGAAATTTAACAACGCTGTGATGTTAGTGTAGATATACAGAGTAAAATAGCTTCCGGTACAATGCAGTAGTTAAGTTTCAAATGTAACATCACTTAAATTATACTCATATATTTGTATATTATATATTTTATACATAAACATGGGTTATAGCGAATGCTGTTTGACATGTGAATTTCGACATTGTAAAATTAATTTTCGTTATTTGGTAGTTTGAATTTTCATTATTCTCCGGCGTTTTCACTTGCAGAAGTTAAATGTAATTGTTGAATAGTCATTGGAAATTCATATTGTTTGTGGTAATGCGTCTAAATATATATATACGTATATAAACAGGGTGCATTCATTTCTATATTGAAGAAGAGATAGTGGTGATACGACTGCAAGTAATCTAGTTATGAATGTCTGGATAAAGTGTCACGCATTCTGATTGTAAAGGAATTGAGAAGAATGCAAATGTATGTATGTGTTTTTTTAAAGTTGGGATTTTTATTTCGGTATATATATATATATATATATATATGTGGAATCTAGAAGGTCGTCGAGTCCATCAAAAAATTTTAATTGACCTTAGAGGCGATGGACTGTCGCCTGTGGAAACAATGATCTCTGACGCCAATGAGTGTTTTCATTGAGGTCACTAAATATTTACATTGTTCATATCATCGGACTGGCGACTCAATCACGAAGCTCAATTCATTGGCAAACATGCCACTTTCACCATACCACTGACCCAATCAGGAGACGACAGGCCCAACAACGTACCTCATAAAATAGCAGACTGTCTGCCAGGGAAAATCACGGAAAAGTGAATAGAGTATTGAGGAAATGAAGTAGATCGATTTTACCGTCTACGATTCTCTCTAATGCAGTTCAAATCATACTCATACACACAAGCACCTACACTATCATTATAGACACGCAAATTCGCTAAATAAATAATAGTGTTGTTTTGACCAAACTCTGGCTATACAATATTTTTTATTGCATATATTTGTATGTATATTATATATACAGGCAGAGAGGATGAGTAAATTGTATGAGCTCGGGAATAAGATGGCGAAGCAGTTATATAATTAACGCCCTACCTATTTACTTCTTACTCTTCATCAAATTGTACTGAATTAAAAATATACTATACAATTATTTATTTGTAGTTACTCTTCATTCTATTATTAATGTTTATTATTTTTTTTCATTATTTATTATTGTATTTATTTTGTGGATAAATGAGAGTTGTCTTTAACACTTAAACACTATTCTACATTCATGTCGTCTAATGGTTTTTCTTGTACAGAGATGTACGAGGAATATTTTCTTTTTGCAACAGCTGATTTAGCTAGAGAGCCTTCGTGAATAAAGAATAATGGTTTGAACGATAAATCTTATAATGTATAATAAATAATTTTGTTGGAGTACTCTTGGGATTTTGCTCGTGGATGTTCTTGAGATTATTGGCTAGTTGCAGTAACAACCCCTCTATGGTCTGCCACTCCTCTTCGTTGGCTCTTTCTCTCCACTATTCACTATGGTCATCATACCACCCTTATCTCGTTGCGGTTCCCGACTAGATATGCAAATGCCGGAATTTCTCAACGGGAATATTCGTAATCCTGAGAGGTGAACACCGCTAATTAGCCGCGTGTCTTACACACCACAAGAGAAATGACTAAAGAACAGATTCCTGAATCATTTTCTTATTTTCACCGTACGAATATGCATATAGAATATTTAATGTATAGATATATATGTATGTATGAAACTATGTATATGTTAGACAAAGTTACTCATTGTATACTTACGGTTACACTTTGAGTATAATCTAGCCTCATGGCATCAACATTGTAGTGCTGATGAGGAAGAAGTTGGTGTACGCTATACTTGAATTTTCATTCTAAAATTGGGGAAATTGCAATTAAATTCACGAGATTATCAACTTATGAAATGGAATAAAACTACACTTTCATCAGCATTTGTATAGTATATAAAATGGCGATCACACAAACAATTTTGCAAGGATCAGTATAATGATTAAACGATATAAACAGGGAAGAATATGTAAATAAGAAAAATTACTGCATAGTAATTTTTTCTGTTTACCATACTTTTTGTTGTATGATATTAATAAATCAGTTATATCTATATTTATTGTATATATAATTTTGTCCAATATATACATCTATCTAAACCAACCACTAGTTCATCTACAAAACAATTCGTCGAATCGTAAATATCGTACCCTTAAATTTATTTGTACCTTTGACAATTTGTTTTTTTTTTCGGAGCAATATTATATTAAAAAAATAACAGCAAATATTTAAATCATTTCTGTTATAATATTTTCATCTGTATAAATTCAATTGCATTAAACAAAATATATTATAAAATCCAAAATAAAGGTTAAAATTAATTTTCTAAGAGCTGGGAATTTATTAGTGACATTTAGGAGTTAAGGATCAATACACATAGCTCTATATGTATATGCATGGTTCATTTCAGGGAGTGTTGGAACATCAGGGAAGTGTGCTTACCTTGCTGTATATTAGGAAGGAACGAGAGATAGACATGAAGAGACAGAGGGAGAGAGTGGAAGAGAAATAAGTGAGACGACTCTATGTAAATAGCAATTGAGTTTTCACTGGGATCAGCCATCCTGTACATTTGCGACGCGAGAAGTAAAAGGCTGTAGGTATATCATGTGATTCGTTTCACTCTATATATATATATATATATATATATGTGTGTATGCGCGCGTGTGTGTTTCCGTCTCTATTTCTCTCGAGAATATATATGGAGATCTCCACATCTTTCTCTCCACTTCCATCTCCGTAAGAGCTTCTATTGAATGCTTACTTCGCGTCTAGACCCTAAAGTCTTATAAAGTCTTATTATCGATCTCTCAATTCGATATATATATATATGTAGCAGTTGCTTTTGAGGCGTTTCAACCACTTTACGAACTACTCAACAAGAAAATCGAAATCGCCAGTGACTCTGTTAAGCCAATTCATGTATACATAGTTAAATATAATTCTGAATGACATATTGATTTATATGACTTTTTCGGCGTTCATATTTTTTTTTTCATACATTCATATAGGTCAATGTAATTCTCTTTCTCTGACTAATTCTCTTTTTCAAACTTTTAATATGACGAAACAATTTTCTTCGATTGGAAATCAACTCGGTGCTTTTCATCCGGATGCAATTGCATCAGCACCCGGCAATATTCCCTCGCATTTTTCTATATGATAGCATTTATATTATTTTCTGCACATAGCTATTTTTTTTTATTTTATTTTATTAGCACTTTTATGGATCGTTCATTGTGTATATTTATTCCGACTTGATGACGATTTGAATGTAGATGTGTATAAAATTGGAAAGTGCCCAGTGTGGCGCGTCGATGTTATGTAGAATATTCCATGGGCGTATGAATGAAAGGAATGGGGAAATAGAGTAATGAGCTTTGGCAAGCGAAAGAGAGCGTCATTGGCAACGGTTTTAACGTTTGCATACAGGATTGTTTGAAGAGCGGAAGAGAAGGTGAAGTAAGAGAGCGGGAATGTGGAAGATGGAATAATATCTTCTGCAGACGGGTATACACAGTCTGGTCTCACTCGGCCGTTACTACTGCCATAAACTCTCAACATATATACTAGTTTGGTACAGAAGGGTCGAAGATATAAATATGTGTATACTTGTATAGGTATAGTTGGTGTATACGAGAGAAGAATATTAAACTACCAGAGATGGCAGAATTAAAATGATATTTTGTATATCTACTATAATTATGTGTGTGTTGATTTTCTGATGAAATTCATCGTCATGAATATCCAACTGAGCTTGTGACTTCAAGATCTTCATGAAGCTTTCCGAGCTCTTCTATGTATATAATGTATATACCAAATCTTTCAATTCATACACACATTTATATATATATACGTTCATTTATTTTGCACGCTCTATTTCTCCCTTAACTTTCTTATCGTCTTTTCTTTGTCTCATCAAAAGTCCTCAGCTTAATAACTCAAAGTCGAAGTGACGGTTGCACGGTCAATTAAGAAATACCATCCTGGTAAAGTTAGCTATCCACTTGAAAAGTAGACTGGCTAATCGCGCTCGTGGACGTCTCGTTAAAAAGTTTTGTGACTGGTTTCCAAGTGTACGGCAGCGTTTTGAGTACAAAAATTTTATTTTCAGGCCCGGCGGCTATACGTTCCAGCATCTATAATAGATGTATAAATATAAAAATCAGACTTGAAATACGGGAGAAACAGTGGTGTGCAAAAAAAAAATGGAAACAATGAATGAACAAATGAATGAATGAAAACGAAAAATATAAAAAAGTTTGTGTGAGAAATGGTAGATTACATGCATATATACATATATATGTAGGTAAATATATGGTCATGTATAAAGTAATGCATACTCTGACGTGAAACACTTTCATTAGAATGGAAATTCAATTAGAGTCTGACGTGCCGCCCGATTCTCAGGGAATTATTCGCGTAGATAGCACGCAAAATCGTTGGAAAGTTTTGTTGAAGCTGCACTCTCGGCGCTCTGTTAATTTTCTCTCACTCGCTACTTTATTCTTTCTCCTTCTCAATCTCTCTTGTGCATTGTGTCGTTGTTGTAATGTGATTTTTTTTTGTTCTTCATTGTTTGTTTATTTTTCTTTATATTTTTATTCGCAGTTCCCTATTTTTTTCGTTATTCCGATGACAAGTATGCTAAAATATTTTCCTTCACCATTGTTCCTAGCCGCAAATTACTTGTTCGCTGTTTCAACTTTTTTTACTTTTTATTTTTTTCATTTTCCGTCTTTTCTTCCTGATGCTTTTGTAGATTACGGCGTGTACACATAGTTTTACTTTGTTGCGCGTTCGCCGACATCAAATGACATTGAGAGAAAAAACGAGAGTGCCTGTAGCGTTCTACGACGATGCGCATTGGATGTTACTGTACGGGAAAAGTTTCTGAACGGTGGTTTGGCACACACGACATAACGTTGACGTCTTGTGTGCAGTGCCAACAATGGTTGTATAGAAAATTGTTCGTTCTTCGTAAATATATTTTTCCACAATTTCGATGACGTACTGTTATATATAAAAAGGAGAGGAGGTTAGGTTTAGACAGACTGGGCTTGCTCGCAAAAGGAGGTCTCTCGTCAACTGCCCTATGGGGAAATCAAGACGAGATACTGTGGCGTTAAACCTTTATATATATATATATAGTTCTTTTGAACATTCTTTCATCTGGAAAAAGCGCAAGTATGGGTGTAGAATACATATATATATTTGCTGGGTTGCGAGAACTGTAAAGAGTGAGTGACTCGCGGAATTGGTGAGAAAATAGCATGTTTGACCTGTGTAAGAATGAGAAAACGAATTATCTCTGAACGATTAAGTGCGAGACTTATTATTATAGTGTAGAAATTCTTATTTCATCTCTTCAGATTTTATTTTTTTTACTTTTTTTTATTCTCGTTTCTTCATATTCTTTTTCTTTCTTTTCTTTTTTTTTTT